>JAWZYV010000797.1:0-16811 GCA_038373885.1 Cheiracanthium punctorium | reverse complement strand
GCGTTGCGTCCATACTCAACGACGCCATTTTGGAAGGGGTCTGGCAGTGCGGAAGGACCAATCTGGCATACAAGTAATGGAATACTTTTAGCTAACACAAGTAAGTAAAACCTTATAACTTTTCAATTTATTGTAAATGTTATTTAAAATTTGATAACTTCACAACATATAAGATACATTGATTCAGTGTCGGATCCATTAGGACTCCAGCCTCTTCCGACAGACATTGCTTTGGTTAGGGGTTAACATTTTGCTTTACTATACATTTTGTTTTAAGACTTAAACACAGCCTGCTTCTTTTAATTTTATACCCTTCCGAGAAATTGATCTTTGGATCCGCCTCTATACTTGATCGTAGTATGTTATTTATGCTTATATAGCTGAAATCTTGCATTCGTTTTTTGTTTCTGTTATATAATATTGAGCATGTTTTGATGCTGCGTTGTTTGTAAATCGGTGGTGCAGTCAGGATTTTATTTCGGGGGTGGAGAGGGCTCTAACCTGTGTATCAAATTGGTAAGCAAGCTGGTTTCAACTGTAGCCTCAGTATCAAATTTTAAACTAAGTAAAGGGTCAGATTTTTAGGAAGGATACGCGCCTGTTGCAAATAGCATAAACAAAATTTTAAATCAAAAGCAGAAAATAATGATCAAATTATATATTGTATGCCAATTTATATTGAAATAAATTATAAACGTGGGAAAAAAAATATTTTGTGATTAAATTTCAATATGTCTATGTGCATCAATTTTATCTTATTGCACATTCTAGCACAGATTCACGCTTAGAATATACATATATACGTTGATTAGATCAAAATAACCGCTCTGTTGTTGTGGGTGTAATATTTCCCTCTCCACTTTTTACACATACACAAACCTCTCATCTCATATGGTAAAGTGGATAATTTACGATCGAACACCCCCAGATGGCCTCAGAGAAAGTCCACTTTTAAATCAGGGAAACCAGCTGAAAGTAGCAGGTGATTCAGAATGTGTGAGCTTTCATTAGTAGTCACGAAAAACACAAGGGATACTTGAACTTGTGCTGGTAAACTGATTCAAACGCGGAAAAAAAAGTTATTGTTTTTGGTGTTAAATGCCAGAGATTTTTGGAATTGACAAAGTTTGTATAATGTTTAAGGATAATTCAAATAGTATAGTAAACGGATAAGTTTAATATTACTGGTAATAAAGGTAAGTGTTACAATATTTAAATTTAGTAAATACAGTATATAATTTTAGAGCCTTGCACATTTTGGTTTGGTAGATTTTATGTCTTCTGTTGTGCTATCAATATTGGTAAATAAAATTCTCAAATTGGTAAAACTTACCTTTTAGCCTAGATACCAATTCAAAATAATGCTATTTTTTTTCTATTGAATTTAATTAACATATGAAATATATCCACAATATTGGCTATATACTGGAAATGTTTCTGAAGTAATTCCATTACTGATAAAGTTTTTAATAGTAGCAAGTTAGTAGTTAGCCCAAATATCTTTACAATGTGTTCACAATATTAAGTAAAAATTCGAAATATATATTTATAATGTATTCTTAATATTGACAAGTAATTTTTAAAAATATTTTTATACCATTTTATTATTTTTCTAATGCTAATATACTCAATCCTTCACATTGTTATTATATTGGAAATAAAAACTAATATTGGTAAAAATTAGCAACATTTATCCATTATATTGTCTATGTTAATGAATTAAATTAAATATATTTAAAATGTATCCACACAGTATTGTGTGTATATTATAAATTTCCCTCATATTGTACTAACAAATATTTTTAATGTGTCAGCATCTTAATATCACAGTAATGGTGAATTAAGACTGTTTATCTACTGTACATTATTTCAAAATTTAAAATCTGATAAATAATTTTAGGTGCATTTATGTACAAATTGCTGAAAAATATATTTTAATAATTAAGTCAAATACTACTGAAAATCCTGTGATGATAAGACCATGATTATCACAGGGGCAAGGAGGGCACATGCCCCAGACATCCCATTTTAAGGGGTCCTTAAATTTTTTCAGAATATGAATTTAGTTTATTAAATTTTCATTCTAAGATACTAAATGCCTGTTTTTTTTTCTAAAAGTTGGATGTGTGTGTGGCAAAATAGATCCCAAATGGATGAGCCGATTTTAATGTAGTTTGTTTTATTTTAAAGATGGTATAATCAGAACGGTTCTTCATTGTATTTGATAATATTCACTTCATCTATTCCCCTTAAATAAAGCTCACTTTACACTTGTTCAGTCTAAGACAATTCAAATAATATTGTTGACATTCAATTAATTTTGATTGCTGAATTATTTCTGTAATGTTATGGAAAAAGCCATGCTTTGAGTTGCATTTTTTTAAGACTTCATTTTTAATAAAGGTTATTTCACATATTGCATAGGAAATGTTCATAAACTTAAAATTTATCTAGCATATTTCATTTTAAATTCATTTAATCAGAACATATCTTTGCAGCTTGAAAAAACATACTTAAGTGGGGGGGGGAGGGGAGTGAGTTTGGCTTAGGGACGTATCTAAACCTTAAAAATTTCAAGCTGAACTTTCAAAATTACCCACGAATATGTAATTTTCTCCATTTCTTATGTTTGATTCAGAGCCTGATTATGACCAACAGGGGCCCCGGGCATTGATGAATTTGGGGGCCCCTATCTATGAAATTTGTTTTATTTTTCATAAAATTTTGATATAAAAAAGACTATTTCAGAACAACATTTGATATTGGGGGCCCTTTCGAGCCGGGGGCCCTGGGCAAAGTCCCGATTTGCCCATGCGATAATAAGGCTCTGATGTTTACTTATTTCGAGGGTGGCTGAAGCCCCACCAGTCACCCTCTGGCCAAGGACGTACCCAGGAAGGGGGGGGGTCTGTAACACCTCCGAAATTTCAGTTTTTATTAACAAAGCAATAATGGTGAAGTCTTTTTGTGAAAATTTCTGCCTTTTTCATCGTTTGGACCCCCTCCGAAATTTTTGGACCCTCCCAGAATTTTTTTTGGGGTATGTCCCTGCCCCTGCTCTCCTCTCCTAAGGGGGGGGAGCAAGTTCCCTACCTTGAGCCCCCCCCCCCTTATGGGTGCCCATATCATTAATGTTATATTTTTCAAGTATTTAATATTATTCTGTGGTTTTCTGAACTTGCAGGTAGCAGAACAGATTTCATTATTTATTGACATTGTTGAGAAAGCAGACAGCATGGATTTCAGAGTTTGGGCCTTCTACTGGGTATCATTAAGGTAAATAAATTTATGATATTGGTAAAATTTACTTAAAAATTCAAAATACTTTTAATCCTTTTTATACTGAATTTAAATGAAATGTATCTGCAATATTGGCTATATTTTGGAAGTAGTTCTGAAGTAGTTCCATTACCAATAAACTTTCAAATAGCATCTCACAGGATTGTAAAACATTGAAAACCCAAACCAGTATTTTTACATAGCAGCAAGTTAATATTTAGCCCAAATGTATTTAAAATGTATCCACAATATTAGGTAAACATTGGTAATATTTCTAATGTATTCCTAATATTGACAAGTAATTAATTTTATAGTATTTTTATTTTTTCATATTCATATACTTAATTATTCAATATTATCATTAAATTGGAAATAAATACTAATGTAAATTGTAGCAAATTAATATTTACCCATTATATTGTCAATGAATTTAAATTAAATTTATTTAAAATGTATCCATAATATTGGGTGTATATTTCAAATATTCCTCATATATATTGCACAAGTATATATTTTTGATATGTTAGCATCTTAATATATTATTACTTGCGAATTATCACTGTTTATCTGTTACACATAATTTTTGCATTTAAAATCTGAAATAATTTTAAATGCATTCATATACAAATTTCTGAAAAATATATCTTAATAAATAAGTCAAATATTACTGAAAAATTTAATGTAATATGATTGTTCCCTGATTATCATGGGCAAGCGGGTAAATACTGTGGAAAATACAGAAAGACAATTGTCAGAGTCGGTGAAGAAACAAAATGTAAGGGGGGCCCCCATTTAGACCCATACTTCTGACTCAAGCGACTTTATGTCATAATTGCTGCCTGGATTTGAGATGGGGGGGGGGGACTGAAGCCCTATAGCCACTCATCCCATTACCCCTCGATCTACCACCGAATCATTTGTTCTTGTGGATAATGTTTAAATGTAAATTTTAACTGAAGACTCCTAACTTGGTTGGTCATTAGTTAAATATATATAAATTGATAATAAATGAATATTCATATAAATTGGTTGCTTTAGAAAACGAAACTTTTAGAATGTTTTTTATGTACTGAATACTCATTTTCTTGAAATATAGGAGAGTTAATAACAGCGATGACTGGGTGATTTTTCAAGAACCTTTGACAAAAGTTTTTTTGACATTCTTTTAACTTTTTTCCTTTTTTTTTTCCCCTATCTTATTTGGGTACAAAAAATGAAAAACGGCCTACCATTTCGACACCAATTCATGTCACCTTTTGGGGAAAAAACAGATAAAATTTTTTATTTTTTAAAATTTTACAAACAATTTTAAATTAAACTTTACTTCCTTTATAATTCAGATTTTTAATCGGGATATTCAAAAAGGAAATAACCTTTGGCATTTCCAGTTTTCTAGTATATTTGAATATTACCAAAAAATATTTTATCTATTTTTAAAACGGACTTCAAAAAAATTGGGTTATTAAGGGGGTCAGTACTCGGGTTGTAGCGGGAATTTTTCCTCCCGAAAAAAATTTTTGCACCCCCTTTTTTTCCCAAAAAATTGCTAAAAAATTTTATATTAAATTTGGGTGCCTTTTGGGTCCTGTCCCTTAAAATTTTCTCCCTCTCTACACCGAACATAAAATCCTTTTAATTTCCCGAGGTATGAAAAATTTTTTAAAACTTCCTTTTAATTATTTTTTCATTTGTTTTCTTCCCCATTAATTATCTTTTAGAATGTTTTTATTTGTGATATTTTTTTTTTGTGGCTTAAAAATTTTTTGCAAATTTTCACTTTATTTTTTCCCCCAATTTTTTTTCCCTTAAAAAATATTAAAAGCCTAATTTTCTATTTTTTTAATTTGATTGTAAAAATTTGCAAAATTTAACCTCACCAAAAAAAATAATGTTTTAATATTTATTTTGTCCACTATTATTTGATGTTTGTTTTTAACCCACGGGGTTCTGTGTTTCAAGGATATTTTTTCCAAATGCTTTGATAGGGGGATTTTCACTTCAATATTTCCCCCCAATTATTCTTTTTTGTGTTACCTCACAAAAAAAAAATTTTGTGGGGTAAATCCTTAAAATATTTTTTACTTTTAATAAAAGTATTTCGTTTTTCAATCATTTTGTATCAGTATATTCTAATTTAATAAACATAAGAAACAATTATTTTTATAAAACAATACAAAAATTTCTTACTGTAAAATTTTAAAATTTTTTTTTTTTCCTTTTATTTTTTGCAGTTAAAAAAATAGAATTTTTTTTTTTTTTTTTTAGTCTTATTTATTTTATTGCAGTTTTTTACCATTGCTTTTGGGTTCAGTGGCAAAATTTTAAAATTTAAAAAGGCAGTTTTTAATCTTTATTTTTTTAATCATTATTTTTTTTGCATAATTTTAAAATTTTTAAATAACCCTGTTTCCCTTCCCTTTTATTCAGAAGGTTCATATATGTAAATGTACTTAAAGTATTTATTATTCCCCTACAAAAAAGGGGTAATAAGATATATAAAAAGGGTTTAATAAAAAGTTTTTATTTTACCATTTTTCGGTATGTTTTTGTCGCCCAAAATTTGTTTTAAACCGTCCAAAAGGGGTGCCAAAAATGTATTGGTTTTGCAGACTTTTATTTAAAGTTATCCCCTTTTTTAATGAAACAAAAAAAAAATTTTTTTGGAACAAAAGAAAAGATTGCTGACTTTTCCTCTGTAATTTTCAACCAGTTAAAAAGTTTAGTTGGCTTTAGTTGGAATTTAAATTTTGACACGAACCTGACACACAAAATAATTTTAACTAAATTTTTTTTGTAGTTTTTAACATAGCCTTTTTTCCATATATTCTAGCTCCCAACTCTTTCTGATTTTGACCCTTTCTTCATTTTATTCAAATTAGGCGGGGGGGGGGACCCTTTTATTTTAGGATAGATAGCTTATTTTTTAATTTTTATTAATTCTTAATTTACTTGTTGAATCATAATTTTTATCTTCCAAATCGTTAAAAACCCCGAAGTGAAATGTTTGAATATGATATTGAACCCTTGATTGTATTTTATATTAATGCAAAAATTTTAATGTGCAAAAATTAAACCTTTTTTTAAATAATTGTGTTGGGGGGTTTACTCCCTTTTTCTTTTAAATATTAAAACCCTGCGGGGTCTAAATAAGAAAATTTTTCCCATTTTTTCAGTTCACAGGCTTTTTTTTATTCTGCATTTTATGTAACTTTTGAATTTTTTAAAATTTAAACACATTGTAACTAAAATTTGCTGGGCTGAAAGGGATAGTCTGGATTTGGGGAAGTTCCATTACTCATTTTTTTATTTAAGTTTTTTTGCTTTATATTTTTATTAACTGTTTTTTCTTTCTTTTTTTTTGGCCCTTCGTAAGTAAGTGAACTTTGTTCTAACATACTAATGCGTTTTTCTGGCTCTTACTTTCCTTTATTGTTCTACATCTGTTTTCAATAGTATAATAATTCCTGGCATAAAATCTTTTTAAATATTAAAAGAACTTTTTTTTTCATTTGCGGTTTTTAAAAGATTAAGTAAATTTGTAGACTATTTTGCTGTAAAAGTGACCATTGAAAGACATAATAAATCACACGTTTAAAAATAAATAAAGACAATGAATGTGCTATATATTATTAAATAAATCAGAAATGGACATTTTATTTTGAAGGACGTATAAATTATGTTCAGAACAGTAATTTGTGTTTTGTAAGAGTGTGAAAAATTTTTTTCTTAGTTTCTGTGAAACATGCACCACCCTCCCCCCCCCTCCTTACAAAAAAAAACACCCAGCCCAGTATCTATTGGATGGTTTATATGGTTCACCTCCTCATGCTCTATAACTTCAATTATTTTCTTTGCGTTGTGGCAAGTCTACAAAGAGGGGTGTCATTCTTGGGGGGGGGGTTGACTTGGGTCGGATGAACCCTTTTTTAAGGTATTCTAACTGTATTTCTTCGCTCATGCCTCTAAACCTTAAATAATTGGTTTTGGACAAGACAAAAAATGTTGGGGGGGAGTTCAACCAAATGGGCACTTGGTGGGGAATTATGAAATAATTGGTTTTGAATTTATATTATTTATGTATTGGCCTGCTCACAAAAAATATTTCTTTTCCCTTTTACCACAAAAAAAAAAAACAATGAAATCACTCAATATAAAGTAAGGTTTTTCCTTTTTTCTTAGAATATATTTTCTTCCTTTTTTCATGGGGGGTGGGGGGGGGAAATAAAAAATAGTAGGCATTGCTCTCGGTTAGAATTTTCGCAAACCTGATATGTACATTAGACAGAGGTTAGCAGCAAATATAGTTTATAATTTTTTGATTTTAACCCAAACAATTATTTAGTTGTTTATGTTATTTTGGTTTAGCAATTAAATGATACGTTTATTACTCTTGTAACTTATTTTTTGTGTTTCATAATTCTTGTCTAATTTGTATCGTATAAATGATCCGATAATTTAATTTCACAGTATATTTTCTATTTTTCGAATACAATTCAATTCTTGGTCCATTCTCTTCTTGTATTTAAAATTTAAAAAAGACTTGTTAATTAGGTGAATAGAAGCGGAAAGAAAAAGGTTGTGTTATTAAATTAATGCTATATAGGATATAAAACTCTAATTAAAAAGTCAAACATTATTAAGTATCTGTTTTGATTTTATATCAAATGATCTTAGTCGTATAACGGTTTTTTGTTAGTTGTTTTGTTAATGAACTGGTGTGTAAGATGAGAAGATTGTTCCTTGAATATGGTACTATAGGTAAAAAATAAGCTTTCAGGGATTTTTTATTTCTAGCAGGAGAAAAAGGTAACATTGTAACATATCAAATATTTCTGCACCTGTTGGAGTCAATTGTGGATGTCCCGAAATCTTATTTCTATTCTTGTTTGATCACATGATTACCTCAATATGAAGTTATAGTACTGCAGACAAAGATAAGTTCTTATAAATCTCCTGCTGATGGATTTACATAGCTCAATGGCTATACAGATCACTCTCCAAGCATTTTGAAACTTTCACTTTTATTCCTGTTAAGTTTTTGACTAACCAAACAAAGCATAAACTGTCAACGAATTCTGTAACTAAATAGATCTAGAGGTTATGGAGGTTTTGTTTTAGTAACCATGTGGAACTCTTGGGGGTACCTTTTAGTGATGCCATCATCTGATTATTAAAATGAAACTTCTGTACTCCTTCTTAATCTGTTTAATTTCAGAATAGGCTGTTTATTTTAAATACTGTATGTTTTGTGTCAACAGTCCACATTTCACTCACTGGAATGAAAGCAAGAATTTAAAAATGCATGGGGTCAGATATTACTTGTTACCATTGAGCTACGTAAAATTTATTTTCCAGCTGTTATTGATCATTCTGAACATGACAAGTAATCCAAGATAGCCCAGAAATAGATATCTAATAAGTTCTGGATATGAAATAAGTATCAATTTCTGATCTATTGGATATTTTGAATATGAAATAGATAGCCACGTTTTGGGATATTTGAGATCTTCTGGAAGTTTAAATTATTATAACTATGCTTACATATATACAGTCTCTATACCTGTATATATATAGATGTTATTTACTCATTAGAGTGATCACACCTCAAATGTCTAATAGAGAAATCTATTTTATGTTGGACTTCTAATAGATATACCCAATAATCCAGCTATGTATGTATTAAAAGATTGCCTATGGGACAAACTTGGGGGGGGGTGGGGGGTAAATGCTGGCAAAAATATTTACTTGCATACGGATTATGAAGAATATTTTTCAAGGCGCTCGATATTGCAGATACATTTTAAATATATTTAATTTAGAATTCAATAGCGCATGCAAAGTTTTATAATTTTTACAATATAATGGTTTAAATATCAACTTTCTACTTTTTACAATACTAGCTTTATTCCCCAGTTGTAATATTGAGTAAATATTAACCAAAGAAAATTAAAAATGGTATAAGTTATGTTAACAGTAATTACTTATCCATATTGAATATATTTCCAATGTATATCAAATACATATAAATGCATTTTAAATATATCTGAGGCAAATATTAACTTGTGCTACTTTGTACGAAGTTACATTTGATACATATTGACGAATTACAGTTTGATCTTTGTTTTCAATTTTTTTTAACAATAATTGAGATTTAACATTAAAAAATTTATCAATTGAGGACTACTTCAAAAATATTTCCAATACATAACCCTAGTATTAAGAATATATTTTTTTGTATGTTAAATTCAGTGGAAAAAGGTATTAGTATAGTCATAACTGTCGAACAGTATAAGTTATTTTGAGAATTTATCAGACCTAAATGCTAATTTTTTTACCAATATTGGAATTTTATTTACCACATAGTTGGAAACTGTGTTTATTCTCAATGTGTGTTCACACTTACTACTTTGTACCATTATTGGTTTTTTGGATATCAATGTTTTCACAATATTGAGTTAATATTTAAAAGTTCATTGGTAGTGAAACTGACTTCAGAAATATTCTCAATATATAATTAATATTTCAATACACACTTCATATGTTAATTAAAATTTTACAAATAGATAATAACATTCTGAGCATATATCAGCGGCTAAACTCTAGTTTTTACCAATACTGGAAGTGGTCTTTACTCTCAAAGTATTCACATATATGTAAATTTTAATAATTAAAAGTAATTAGTACTTAATAATATTGGAAATATTTCTAATATACACTCAATATTATTGATAAATTTCAAATACTTTAAGATTCAATAGTATTAAAATTTGACTTCAAATGGGCAAAATATTAAATTTATAATATTGGATTTTATTTTCAATGAATTCACAAGATTGGATAAATATTGATGCTATATAGAAAATATCTTTTAATATTTGCCAAATATTTAAAAAATAATAATAATCAATGCTGTTACCAGATACAGTCATTTATATATATATATATATATATATATATATATATATATATAAGGAATTATTTTAATTTCCCTAAAATAGTGATAGCCAGAAGCAAGGCATATGCAAGGAATAAATCCAGGGCCGTACCCAGACAAAAATTTCAGGCATGGTCCAAACCGTGGAAAAGGCAGAATTTTTCACAAAAAGACGTCATTATTATTATTTTATTAACAAAAATCAATTTTTTTGGGAGGGGGGAGGGTCCGGACCCCTGGATACGGTCTCGAATAATCACCCTATAAAAAGTGACGGTCACTCTTAAAAAGGGTCATAGCTCACTCTTGATCAGAGTGCTCCACTCTTTAAGGGATGGCGTGCTGTCACCCTTTCCTTAGAGTGAGGCACTCTTTCCCGGAGTGGGTTTTTGAATTCTCACTCCTAGTCCAGAGTCAGAAATGTCACTCTTCAGAATAGTGATTTCTCACTCTATGGAGGTTGGCTGATTTTTGTCACGAAGGTAGGGTGATATATCACTCCTCAGCACTGGTTTTTCACTCTTGATTATTAAGAGAGTAGTGTGGTGAATCAAGGAACTACCGCCGTTGTTGATTGACGGCGGATGTATTTATCATGTGCTCTCCCGAAGTGATTGTTGTTGACGTTTCACCAGGTAATCTGGATGTCCAAAGAGAAAAAAAATCTATAAATGATGTACACCAAAATTAATACCGCTCTTGCGACGGTGGTCTATAATATATTAATATATATATATATACTATATACCTAATTTGAGCTCAGTCGAAAGAACCGTTAAAACGCGAGCGCATTTTCAAGAATTTCCTCAAATGAGCCATAATGTAAAAGATTTTTTGTAGCCCTGTAAAAAAACTATAATATAAAAAGTCAAACATTGGAGGAGCAGCCCCTCTGCAGGACCAAGACCTGCGCTGCCAAACCGCGCCTTCGCGACCAGGGCTCTGGGGTGCGGATGCATATGCATCGGCCCGGTGGTCAGCCTGACGCGAAGCTCCCAGTGTTTGGCTCCAAGCATGATTGGTCCTAATTTTATCGACCCACTCAAGGGATGAAAGGCTGAGTCGACCTTGCACAGCCCGGGATTCGAATCCCGTACCTGCGGGATGACAAAGCGGTGCGCTAACCATCACACCACTGGGCTTCATAAGTCCTACACACCAAGATAAAGGCCGGTCTTGCAACGGTGATTTATAACATATATACGAAACTTGAGCTCAATCGGATGCACCGCTTAGGAGCTATCGTGTTTAATCACATGCACACAAACACACACATATGCCACACACACACACACACACATGCATACATCTCGTAAAAATCGCATAAATGAATTCAAAAGAACTCAAAACGTTTAAATGCACCCAAATCTCGAAGTCGAATTTTTTCATGATTACAACACTTTCCTTGCATGGTACATGTTCGGAAACTAATAAAGGTGAAGCGTAGTCGCATCACGAGATTGTATAATATTTTTAGAAGGCGATTTCAATGTAGATTTCCGATCCTAAGGAATATTTTACGAAACCAGGAAGACAAATGCGGCACATTCATGAATTTCAATGGACTTTCCAATACTGAATGAGCAACCAGATATAATTCAAGACATAATTTTACATTAAAAATGCACAATTGCAATCCTGCGTGGTGAAAGCTAGTAAGCAACTAGATCAAGAAACTGCCGCCGTTGTTGATTCACGGCGAATGCATTTATAATCTGCTGTCCGAAGTTCCCATTGTTTACAGTAGGCAATTTCGATTTCAAAAAATCCTGAATTTTCGTTGGCAGTGTAGACGTACAGAGAATGAAGTAGCATAGTGGCACAAGTATCGAAAGGAGAGCTTTAACTTCATTTTATTGTTGAAAGATATCAGGCTGGACAATCGGTTTATTCTATCAAATTGTTGAAAGCTTCTCACAAATTCCGAGTTTAATTATTTCATCATAACATTTCTCTTTGTTTAATGTACCTCCTCAGTAATCGTCTTCTTAGTAGTCTTGGTAAAGACGGTCACCCCAAAATGCCTTGGCATGGTACGGCCGATCGCGGTCCGCTTAATGGCCACACCTTCTTTCAAATAACAGCTGATGTGGGTGATTCAGGCGAAATTGACTGGTCAGCAGGTTTTGATTCATGCATCTTTTAGTACTTTTACAGCGAGTGCTTTAATGAAATTTCCGAATTTAAACATGAATATTCGTATAGAGGGCCGTGGTAGCCCAGTGGTTAAGGCGTTGGACTCGTAACAGGAAGGTTCGATACCGGCGTACCACTGAAGACCACCGTGTACATGCTGTGTACGTCCACGTTAAATCTGTGGTTCCGAAAGTCCTCTCGGCGGTCGCTAGCAGTTTCCGAGGGGTGCCAATATTCAGAAGTCCCCCACCTTCTGATGAGGTTCCAAATTGTGGCGGGAAATTCCGGGAAGGACGTATATGTAGCTCTAAGCGACACATTCAGTGACGCGACCTGTCCTCTCCTGGCAAATAAATATTTGTATATATATATATATATATGAGTGTGTGTATTTTTTTCCCTCAAAGATTGTCTATGGCGTGTTTATCAGTCCTTCTTCGCTATTACAGCTTTCAGACACGGATTTCTGTCTATTAAAAAACTGTTAAGAACTTTTCAAGGATTGTGAGATATGCAAGTTCCCCAAAACTGAACCCAGTTTGGCTGTATCTTCTACATCTGGCGAAAAAATTTCCTAAACAGCAGTTTAATGGCTTACTGCTACTGTTAATTGGAACATTCATTAGCGTTTATAAATATTGATGTAAATCAAGGCGAAGTGCAGTTAAAACATACCTGATGAGATTGTAAAATAGCTTTAGTAGGCGATTTAAATGCAGATTTCAATTACAAACAAATATTTTACGGAGCAAGGAAGACAAATACGGTACGTGGAATTATGTGGAATTATGACGCACTTTCAAAGACAGAACAAGCAACCAGATAATTCAAAGAAAAAAATTCAAATTAAAATTTCACAGAGTGATAACGGTGTGACAGGACAGCAAAAATCTGGAAAATCAAGAAACAACCGTCGCTGTTATCTGACGACGGGTGCATTGATGCCAATCTAGCTGAAGTACACGTTGTTGACGGTTAGAATGTATTCCATACTGACAATAAGCGTGAAATTTTGCCAGCATTGTAACAGTACAAAAAAAAAATGGAAGTAGCATATCGGCAAATGCATAGAAAGCACAATTTTATCTTCTTTGCATTGTTAAAAGATTGCACGTTGGAGAGTAACTAGGTGCTGACTGAAACTGTCAAAAATAGATACACTGTATTTTTAAAATTAAGTTTTTTTTTTTTTTTTTTTTTTTTTAGTAGAATGAGCTTTTAAAGTGAGAAGGTCATTCATCGTCATATACTAAATTTTGTTAGATTCACTGTAGATGTTTTAATATTACAAGATAGTAATCTGCAAGATAACATAAGAATGTAGTGTATTGTGTTCCTGGATACAATGTAGCTTAACGAAGCTTTTTCCTAACTCTTCCCTATTATCCGACATTTTCGCTTATCCGACATTTTGCTGGCCCCTTTATTTCTGATAAGCGAGACTCTACTGTAGTAAATATTATTCTCTCCTCCAAGGTTTTTCTACAGCTTTTAAACATGGAATTTACAACACTTCGCGCACTTATCACCGTCTAACAAAAGTCGCCAAGCACATTGCTAAAGCACGTTTTAGTCATGGGTGTATCACCAAACTGGGGAATAATTCCACTTTTTGCAAATTTTGTTGTAATACTATAACCCTATAGTACTGCTGAAACTAAGTGTTGTTGTTTCAAAATTGACACAACAATGGAACCATCGCCCGACTTGGCGCAAAATACTGCGTGCCAAAATTACTTCTCTATTTTTTTTTTACCGTGCATTAGCATACTACGCAAAATTTTTAACATTCGCACAAACAATTCCATACGAACTTTAACTGTGCCGAATTTCACGGTCATCCGTTCGCGCAGTGCGCTGCAAAAGGGACACTAAGGTTTTGCTTAGCTGCTTCTCAAAATGCAAAGAAAGAAGAAAAAAATTTGCAAAATTTGTTTAAGTTGCTGTGGGTGTTACGGGAAGGGGTCTACTGAACATGTATATTTTTCATTTCAAATGACCTTTCCTTCTTGTTGTACTATTTCAAACACTTAAATAAAAGCAAAATGAAAAAAAAAAAACTATATTTTCAATTAAAAGTAAAATTATTTAGTCGCGTAAACAAATTTCGGACAGTTGCCATTAATATTTCAAAGTTTAAATATTCCTTTGTTAACCAAAATATTAAGAATAAACAAGCTATTACGTTACTTTCGGAAATGGCCCTTGTCATAAATGATGTTACAATTCCGGTACTCTAAATGTAGCTCTGCTTTTCATCTTCTTATAAATAAAAATGAAATTCTGTTTGTTTGTTTGTTTGTTTGTTTGTTTGTTTGTTTATTTGTTTGTTTTTTTGTGGATTTGATTCGTATACAAATCCACAAAAATGGACCTATCGGCCTGAAATTTAGCACAGATATGTAAAATAATATAGAATAAATCATAGTCCACTTTAAAACTTTGAATGTCCACCCGTTCCCGGAATTTAAGAGATTTTTTTATGCTCTTCACGCAAAAATCTTTCCGTAATTGTAACCCCTGTAGTGAAAAAAGTGTGAAATAAGGATCGTAGTTGCCATGTGTGGCGATTTTGCCGAATAAAATGTCGTTTGTATACAAATCCACTAAAATGGACCTATCGGCCTGAAATTTAGCACATATATGTAAAATAATATAGAATAAATCGTAGTCCACTTTAAAACTTTGAAAGTCCACCCGTTCCCGGAATTTAAGAGATTTTTTATGCTCTCCACGCAAAAAGCTTTCCGTAATTGTAACCCCTGTAGTGAAAAAAGTGTGAAATAAGGATCGTGGTTGCCATGTGGGGCGATTTTGCCGAATAAAACGTTTTAAATTCTCAAAGTAAAAATAAAAGAATAATAATGATTTTTTTTTGTTAGTTTATATTCGTAAGGTTGTTTTTTTTTTAAATTATAATATCGTGTGCTTGAGAAATCAGAGCAGGAATGTAATGCTTTACACGCAAAACAATAAGAATTGAAGATTTCCGAGGCTAATGTGTAAATTTTTTTAGTTTGGCGAAAAAATAAAATGGCTTAAATATGGATTTTGAGTGAGTTCTAGCGGTTTGCACAGTTTTCGGCTTGGCGCAATTTATTGAGAGCTTAAGGAAATAGATTTTTGAAAACAAGTGCAAAGGTTTTATTAGAATACAGCGTTAAATTTTAAAGATCCGTGAAGAAATAATGCAATTATTAAGGGATTTCAAGCGATCTAACTTCAGAATTCTCGTCAATTGAGTACATTGATTTAAGTTGGGGGAATTCCGCCAAATTTCAGAAAATTGAAATCTTATCATTTAGTACATCGGAGTAACGATGAATAAAACACATTATAGTTGATAATTTAAAAAAAAATCGGCTGTATTAAGGGATTCAAATTTTCAAATAAATGCGTGCTACTGTTTGGGGGTCGAACCATTTCACATATTGATTGCTGCTAAGTCAATGCTTTGAATGATTCCCTGAAAAAACTCTTGCAAAATGGCGTATGTTGGCACTTTGGCGAGGCTTAGATTTGAAACTGGATTTTATTTGCGACTGGTATATATAATAACACTGGTTATAGATAAAAATGAATGTTGGTATGTGTTTATGAGGTTGAAAAACTCCAGCACCGTTGAGCACCGTTGCACGATGAAATTTGGTTCACCTAAGTTTTTTATGATGGAGAAGGTTTTTATGTTATCCGTTTTCCTTAACTTGCCACTTGGTGCCGCAGCACAACGCCGCAGCATTTTGATGAAATTTGGTACACGCGAATATTAGAACACGGAGAATATTTTTCACTATCCATTTTGCTGTAACTTGCCGCTAAATGGCGCTGCAAAGCATCAACTTCTATACTGTTCGACCGACCAGCATAAAATTTTTTATACTTACACATTTGAGCACGAAGAATATATTCTAACTGCGTTCCTTTTGATGTTACTCACCACTAGATGACACTGCAATGCATTATTATTTTAACTCGCCACTAGATGACGCTGCAGCAGGCCAAATTCTTGACCATTCAAACGGTCTCTATGAAAATCAGTATACATAGCTATTTGAACAATGAGAATATTTTGGCGTGATCCATTTTGCTATAACTCGCCACTTGACGGCGCTGTAGCAAATCATTACTTTAATTATCTACTAGATGTGCCTTCAGTGTATCACTTCTTGACTGTGCAAATGATCGTTATGAAAATTGGTATACATAGATAGTTGAACACGGTCGCTATGAAAATCAGTATACATAGCTATTTGAACAATGAGAATATTTGGCGTTATCTATTTTGCTATAACTCGCCACTTGATGGCGCTGTAGCAAATCATTACTTTATTGAACCACTAGATGGCCCTGCAGTGTATCACTTCTTGACTGTGCAAATGATCGCTATGAAAATAGGTATACATAGATAATTTGAACCACGGGGAGAGAGTGTTTGGTGCTATCTTCCTTTTTCCGATAACTG
>JAWZYV010000796.1:0-19286 GCA_038373885.1 Cheiracanthium punctorium | reverse complement strand
TTTAACCCTTTAAGGCGCAGTGATCCCGCTCTGGGAACACCAAACTCTGACGTTTTGACTGTTGCCAGTCACGAAGAATAGATTTGATTTCTATAAAAATAATTGCGGGTGACATAGCTCCACGAGAATCCTTTAATTTTTAGCACGTCATTTCCCGTAAAAAAATGGTCACGATTATTTTCAACAGCACTGACATCTGCTGAGAAATGGAAGAATGCGAGAACGGCTGGACAGATTGCCCAATGCTGAAAAAAGGGCAGCCGTTGCCATCGCTCGACTTAACTACCAGCAAGCACAGCCAGCTGCGTCAAAAAAGGGTCTCTAGATCTGTGGCATGCGATGGACGTTTCGATCGTCCGCCATCTTGCTGGTAGTTAAGTCGAGCGATGGCAACGGCTGCCTTTTTTTCAGCATTGGGAAAGGGTTGCGCCTCAAAGGGTTAAACGGATATAGAATCGAATTTCTGATTAAATCGTGTGTTCCTATTAACGATACCGGAGATTGCTTCTTGGCTGGATTTCTGAGACATGCTTAAGTTAGGTTTTCCGTCCATATTAAACACACAAATACAGAGGGTGTTCACACATTTTTGTAACGATTTGGCAAAGATATATATAGAAATAAATATAAGAATTTTATTTCCTCATGTGTTCAATCTGATAGCCCTTTCTTTGAACTATCCTTATTACATCTTGATTTCCAAGATAAAAGTCCTTTTCTTAAAACATCAAGGCTGATATTGTTCCACTCCTCTTTCATAATCTTCCAGAGTCCACCCAATGTTTCGGGATGCCGCTTATAAAGAGCTTGTTTTAAAAGTCCAAATGCACAATAATCCATAGGAGACACGTCAGGGTACTTGGGTTGGGATGCATTCAAAGGGAATAGCTTCAATTCCAGTTTCATTTCTCATTTTATCGAAAAATAGAGCAGTAGATTTAGAGGTATAGCTTGGAGATTTATCCCGATGGAACTTAACACAGTGAAGATTGTTTGGATAAAGGGATGGAATTTCGTCTTTTTAAAAGTAGGTGTTAAAACATACTTCTGATTGTAATCCGAATTAATTTTGACATTTCTTTCTGCTTTCCTTATTGTAAGTTTTCCGTTATAAGAAAATCCAAGAATGACCATAAAACCTTTCCTTGTTTTCTCTAAACCCACTTGTTAAGTCTTTTTCTCCTCTTTTGCGGTAATCAATCGATCTTTTTCTATTGCAGTCGGATAAATGTATCCAAGCTTCATCAACTGTAACTACATATTTCCATTTTTCACCCGCCAAATAATTTTCGTAAAACAATCTACATGTAGTTTCTCTTCGGATAGCGCAAAAATATAGCCTCCGATACATTGTTTATTTTTAAGCGATATTTTAAAGCAAAGAATATTTTTAATGCTGCAGACGATGAATAAGACTTATTACAATTTGATACCAATCACATTTTTATTTTCAAATTAATATTTAACTTCATAGAGAAAATCAAAATGTGCAAATAGCAAGGTTTTTATGTGCAAATAGTAAGGTTTTACGGAACAGAAGGCCTTAGTCATAAAACAAATCCAATAAATGTGAGTTTAAACCGCAATCAAGTTGAATTACGGGATACAAGAAGACCCCGATCAAGGCAACTGTGGGACCCGGGCAAAAGAAAAATATTGGGGCCCCAATTCCGATTGGTTTATTCTGGAAAGTTTTAAATTATCTTCTTCCTTCCTCTAAAAACGAAATTTTATTTTATATAATCTGAAATAAACAAATATATGTGACATCAAGGAAACAGATAACATCAGTGAAAAGTTACATCTAACTGCTATATCATAGTTGCCAACATGCTCGCAATATAATAAACCACATTTTGTAAACAGTAACTTAAAAAAAAAAAAAATCTGATGTGTCCAACACATGACTTCCTTGCACGTCTATTAAATAAAAAATGTTTTTTACGCACTTTCTCTAAACTTATTTGTTTGAATGATATAAAATAGCAATAATAGTAAGATATAGCGATTTCTAGCCAAACATTTCGATATCGCCAAGCTGAGTTCAATTTGAAAGATTTCTTTCTGACACTTTATTTGGCGATATTTCACCAAAAGCCGACAAACTTGGGATAGTTTGCGAGATTTTGGGGATAGCCAAAGTAGTCATTGACCACAGACTTTCAATGAATTGAATGCATCCATACACCTTAATGTATTTAAAGTCATTTGGCTCACCCTGTAAATAAATTCCCTGTCGATTGCTGTCAAAAAAGATATTGAAAACCGTTAGATATTATAATATAGTTCTAAATACAAAAGTTCAAAATTCTACGGGTTAAAGTTTTAGAGTCATACAAAATACGAAATAATTTTTGCCGCCAAATTTGGCGATATTTCGGCGAAACTCGTCAATGTCGACGACATTTGGCGAGATATTAAGCATGGACCAACAATGACAGATTATCGCCAAATTTGGCGACATTTCGCCAAAACTCGCCAAGAACGATGACAAATGGCGATACTTTGGGCATGGACCAAATGACTAACTATCGCCAAATTTGGCGATATTTCGGCAAAACTCGCCAAGGTCGAGGACAGACGGCGAGATTTTGGGCATGTACCAAACAATGCCTGTCTACAATTGTATTATATTGAAGATGTCCACAGACATTAAAGTACTGAAATTCTTTTCGGTGGTCCTGTAAATAAACTCTCCAGTAGATTTTAACCAAAAATCGAGATGCACAACTAGATGTTCCAACAATCTTATATATGAAATTTCATAATAGTTTTTTGAGATTTGAGAGTTAAATATGCACACACGTACACAAAAAAGTCGCCAAGCTTGGCGACTTTTGGCATAGTACCTGAGGGAGGCACGTGACCGTGGTCGGACCATTACCTAACTTATGTGGTAGGACGGTATTGTGCTTGAAATGGATGAATCTCCTAAAATTGCCATTGACCGTAATGTATTGGAAATCTTTTGAGTGTTCCTGTAGCAGAACTGTAAATGATAAAGACACTTTTTTTAATGGAGAAATTCATTTTCTAACTCTTTACAGCATATATCACTTCTGAGTCGTTTGAAATAGCCCAATACCTCTAAAAAACGCTTTGATGAATTTCGGCCCATAGAGCGTAATGTATTTCGAAACTTTTAGGCGGTTCTGTAGATAAACTATCCACTCGAATGGAACCGAAAGGGGAGGTGCACAACTAGATGTTACAACAATCCTAAATATAAAGTTTCAACATTCTAAGCCTAATAGTTTTTGAGATATGCGAGTTTAATGAATTTCGGCCCATTGAGCGTAATGTATTTCGAATGTTTTGGGCGGTCCTGTAGATAAACTATCCAATCGAATGGAACCAAAAGGGGAGGTGCACAACTAGATGTTACAACTATCCAAAATATGAAGTTTCGACATTCTACGCCTAATAGTTTTTGAGATATGCGAGTTTAATGATTTTCGGCCCATAGAGCGTAATGCATTTCGAATCTTTTGGGCGGTCCTGTACATAAACTATTCATTCGATTGCGACCAAAAGGGGAGGTGCACTACTAGATCATAGAACAATCCTAAATACCAAATCTCAACATTCTACGACCAATAGTTTTTGAGATATGCGAGTTACATACATACGTACGTACGTACAGACGGCATGGAAAAACTGGCCACAGTAGACTCGCCGCTGGTCAAAATGAGTTGCAGACGCGTTAATATGATCGTGCATGCTAGCCTACGATGAGATGCATCGAAAAAATTTTTAAAATTCAATTTAGAGGTAGTCAAAATCGGTTTTTTTGTCGAAATTTGGCCCCCAAAATTTTTCGGGATCACATTACTTCCTTATACTACGTACAAGGAAGTAATAACAGCTAACCAACGTAGTTAATTACAAAAATTTTGCTACTTTCGAACTTACTGGTTATAAAAAGGTAGTTAACCAGATTCCACAAATGTTGGCAGCTATGCTATATCGACTATAGAACCTTTTGACAAATTGAATAGAAGTTTAAATTAATTTATACAGACGTAAATTTGAATTGTTTTCATTGTTCTTATTTTATAATTGAAAAACAATACAACTTTTGACTCTTTTTTTTTTATCTTATTGTGAAATTATAAAAGTGTAAAGTATGATTTTTGGGGCACTAAAATCTGTGGGCCCTGGGCAGTTGCCCCGTTTGCCCTGCCAGTAATGTGGCCTTAGATACAAGGAACTAAAAGAAAACGTAGTATGAATGTGACTAATACAAAGAGTTTAAAAAAAAGAAAAAAAAAACAGTTAAAAAGTTTAAACACCGAAATTCTGGTTTGAGATGTTGAACATATAAAAAGTGGAGAGTTTTCAGATATCTTTATTTCACTGGATCCTAACTCTGTATGCAGTGAAAGAGGTTTTAAAGGCAAGAAAATTTCTGAGAGCATCTTCGAGCGATTGTAAACACTACGAGTCCAATAACTGGAATTATTTTCTTATGAATGGAGACATAAGTTAATTAACATTAAATGCAATGATTCCCAAAGTGGTCCATGTGGACAGCCAGGGGTTCAATTGCACATGCAAGGGGGCTATGCACCCTTGCGGCATTCCTGGCTGTCCTGTACATAAACTATCCATTCGATTGCCACCAAAAGGGGAGGTGCACAACTAGATGATAGAACAATCCTAAATATCAAATCTCAACATTCTACGACCAATAGTTTTTGAGATATGCGAGTTACATACATACGTACGTACGTACGTACAGACGGCATGGAAAAACTAGCCACAGCAGACTCGCCGCTGTGGATCCTAACTCTGTATGCAGTGAAAGAGGTTTTAAAGGCAAGAAAATTTCTGAGAGCATCTTCGAGCGATTGTAAACACTACGAGTCCAATAACTGGAATTATTTTTACTTCCTTGTACGTAGTATAAGGAAGTAATGTGATCCCGAAAAATTTTGGGGGCCAAATTTCGACATAAAAACCGATTTTGACTACCTCTGAATTGAATTTTAAAAATTTTTTCGATGCATCTCATCGTAGGCTAGCATGCACGATCATATTAACGCGTCTGCAACTCATTTTGACCAGTGGCGAGTCTACTGTGGCCAGTTTTTCCATGCCGTCTGTACGTACGTACGTACGTATGTATGTAACTCGCATATCTCAAAAACTATGGGTCGTAGAATGTTGAGATTTGATATTTAGGATTGTTCTATGATCTAGTTGTGCACCTCCCCTTTTGGTGGCAATCGAATGGATAGTTTATGTACAGGACCGCCCAAAAGATTCGAAATACATTACGCTCTATGGGCCGAAATTCATTAAACTCGCCTAACTCAAAAGCTATTAGGCGTAGAATGTCGAAACTTCATATTTTGGATAGTTGTAACATCTAGTTGTGCACCTCCCCTTTTGGTTCCATTCGACTGGATAGTTTATCTACAGGACTGCCCAAAACATTCGAAATACATTACACTCAATGGGCCGAAATTCATTAAACTCGCAAATCTCAAAAACTGTTAGGCGTTGAATGTTGAAACTTTATATTTAAGATTGTTGTAACATCTAGTTGTGCACCTCCCCTTTCGGTTCCATTCGACTGAATAGTTTATCTACAGGACCGCCCAAAAGATTCGAAATACATTACGCTCTATGGGCCGAAATTCATCAAAGCGTTTTTTAGAGGTTTTGGACTATTTCAAACGACTCAGAAGTGATATATGCTGTAAAGAGTTACAAAATGAATTTCTCTATTAAAAAAAGTGTCTTTATCATTTATAGTTCTGCTACAGGAACACTCAAAAGATTTCCAATACATTACGGTCAATAGCAATTTTAGGGGCATTCATCCATTTCAAGCACAATACCGTCCTACCACATAAGTTAGGTAATGGTCCGACCACGGTCACGTGCCTCCCTCAAGAACTTTGCCAAAAGTCGCCAAGCTTGGCGACTTTTGGTGTACGTGTGTGCATATTTAACTCTCAAATCTCAAAAACTATTATGAAATTTCATATATAAGAATGTTGTAACATCTAGTTGTGCATCTCGATTTTTGGTTCCAATCTACTGGAGAGTTTATTTACAGGACCACCGAAAAGAATTTCAGTACCTTAATGTCTATGGACATCTTCATTATAACACAACTGTAAACAGTCATTGTTTGGTACATGCCCAAAATCTCGCCGTCTGTCCTCGACCTTGGCGAGTTTTGGCGAAATATCGCCAAATTTGGCGATAGTCAGTCATTTCGTCCATGCCCAAAGTATCGCCATTTGTCATCGTTCTTGGCGAGTTTTGGCGAAATATCGCCAAATTTGGCGATAATCTGTCATTGTTTGGTTTATGCTTAAAATCTCGCCAAATGTCGTCGACATTGACGAGTTTCGCCGAAATATCGCCAAATTTGGCGCCAAAAATTATTTCCTATTTTGTATAACTCTAAAACTTTAACCCGTAGATTTTTTTAACTTTGTATTTAGAACTATTGTAATATCTAACTGTTTTCAATATCTTTTTTGACAGCAATCGACTGAGAATTTATTTACAGGGTGAGCCAAATGACTTTGAATACATTGAGGTGTATAGATGCATTCAATTCATTGAAGGTCTGTGCTCACTGACTACTTTGGCTATCCCCAAAATCTCGCTGACTATCTCAAGTTTGTCGGCTTTTGGTGAAATATCGCCAAATAAAGTGTCAGAAGGAAATCTTTCAAATTGAACTCAGCTTGGCGATATCGAAATATTTGGCTAGAAATTGCTAAACCTTACTATTATTGATATTTTATCTCTTTCAAACAAATAAATTTAGAGGATGTGCGTCGAAAATATTTTTGATCTAATGGACGTGCAAGGAAGTCATGTGTTGGACACATCAGATTTTCTTATGAATGGAGACATAAGTTAATTAACATTAAATGCAATGATTCCCAAAGTGGTCCATGTGGACAGCCAGGGGATCAATTGCACATGCAAGGGGGCAATGTCTGTTAATGAAAAATAATGGGGGGTCTCCGAGATGTCAAAATGGTTCCACGAGATATTAATTTTTAGCTGTTCTTTTAAAAGATTCGTTTTGTTTTGTGTAATTATTTTATACAAAAATATTACTAGATTTAAATTGTGTGCAATTAAAAAAAAAAGTAGATGATTGACTATTTGGATAGCTTTCTAAAAATGTTGCACTTACAGTACGTCTTCTCGAGTATGAAGCTGTCAGCTGTCAAAAACGAGTTTAAAGTTTAAGAATGTTTAAAAGTTCGATATTAGAGAAGCTTTCCAAAACGACTCGGCCAATGTAAAATCTCGGTTATCTATCCAATTATAAAAGTGTAAAGTATGATTTTTGAAGTGTAAAGTATGATTTTTCAATGTCCCCAGAAGTGACACTAGAAAGTGGAGAGTATGTTTCAAAATTGTTTCAAAAGAAATGACGCAATTACGAAAAATCACGAACTATTTTCTTGAACTTCAGGACGAAAAGTCCTAAATATCCTGTTATAAAAAAGCCAAAAGCAAAGTTAAATAATGAGTATATAGCAGGTTGTTACTCCGACCTTTCTCAAAAATCGAATTTATGTATTAATCACTGCACGATTTGAATAATATCAGGTTGTAACGAAAGTTTTCCGTCAGATTTGCTTGAGTCAGCTCACGCGGTACCCAACTATTGACCTTATATGTCAAGTTTTTTATGCTAATGAACATGGCACTAAAGTCTAACTCTTTTAGCTAGCTCACGAGTGGATGAATATTTTATCTTCTTCCACTAATTGTCGTAGGCGGGACTCATCAGCATGAATAGGCCGGACAAAGCGCTCTGCTTCTTTAATAACCTGGTCCTCGTTTTTGAACTTTCGGTACCCAATCTTCACAGTGTCATGATTCAACAGTAGTACCTTAAGCAGTATACATGATTCAGTGTCATTCTGTAGCTGACTTTTTGCGACAGAACTGAGAGTAAATGATGGATCAATCTGGTAGCGTGGTAGTTCCAATTCAGACACCTTATACTTAATCATAACGATATTGTTTTACAGATTTCACAACACAGTTCTCTAAAACAAGTCTTTCCTTTCAAATAACAAAAATCGTTTTACAAAATATTGTCAAAGACACCAACGGGAACTGCTTGTGCAGGCAATACTTTGAGTGGCGGAAAACTTTCGTTACAACCTAATATTTTTCAGCAGAATTCCTCAGTATTGTTCATTTTTCATCAAGGTTATGAATACTGATTGGAAGAGAGACAAACGAAAAAGTTGGGCACTCATTTTGTCAATGTGGAGTGTTTTCTTTGAGCAAAAAGGTGCAAGTTCATTACCCGACAAAGGAGTTTTTCCGTATTTCCAGAAAACGAGGACACAAGATCGCGATTAAAAATGTTTGGCCTAAATACAGATGTGTGAAAATTACTTTATTTTGAAAGAGCAGACACTTTGTTTGAGAGGTTTCAAATAGACCCTGAATGATAACCTTAGTTGATTTTATAATGAGTTAGCAAAATGTTTTTTATTTCTTTAATTATGTAAATCAATTAATACGTTTTAAATTTGTCATTGAAGCGGACGAAAATGTACAAGGCGTTCATAAGTTCAGAGTTTTCCTAAATAGGTAGACATTCATAATGAAGTCCAAAAACTAAAGATTAGAATGCTCCCAAACTTTCAGGAAATTTGAATGCTACGGTAGGAGAGATATTTGCTAGGAAAGGATTTCAGTTCAAAAAGTGACCACTAGGTGGTGTTTTAAAACATTTTAGGGGGGAAAAATCAAACATTCTCGAGCAAAGAACGCAATGAAGGTATTGTGAAGCGTTTGTTTTGCATATCTGCGCTGTGGGAGATTTTGCTTGATGGGTACCCTGTATATTGATGTTGATAAGTAAATTGTTGCTTGGAATACCGTAAGGTATATCTAAATGATAAAGATAATAAAATTTCGGTTGAGTTTCAAATGACTATAGTCTTTTACTTCCTTGTACATAGCAAAGGAAGTATTGTCATGGCGATCCATTCTGGTTTTGAAATTTTGTCGGAAAAATGGATTTGGACCCTAAATAAAATGTCAACTTACTTCACGATGACGCAATGTACATATATATGTAAGACATACGGATGCATTTTGACCGCCCGTGAATCTATTTTGATTAGTTTTAGCAGGACGTCTATACGCACATATCGTCGTTGTCAAACCAATATCTGCTGTGTGCAAAAAGTTTATTTATTATGACCCGTTTTTATTAGCAGTTATTATTTGACAGTATTCTTGGCTGATTCACATAACGTATTTTTTACCGATCACGCTTCAGTGCAGTAGTGCTGGGAGTTACACTAATGTGTTTTTATTGGAAAATTTGGTTAATAAATGAGTTATCATTGTCAAAACGTCGAAATCTCCAAAAAGGGTACATACCAGATATTCATTGGACACCGACGATGTGTACCAACTAACATCTTCATCTCAGCAATAGCGGGTGGCATTGAAGTTAACTCTATAACAGGTATCGTCCTTGTGTACCGCGTGTAAATAAATTAAAATTAAATAATAAGAGCAGGTAATTAAAATTAAACTGAATTAGTTTTTATTTAGAGAGCCGGATGGGAAAATTTTTTGCGTAGTCGAAATTGGTTTTGCACGTAATCTCCGCCGTCTGTGGTCTACCTTTTAAACGAAATAAAATTATCTTTCTAATGGTAAATTCCATTTATAAAAAATGCGGGTAAAAACATAATATTCATTTATGCAGTGTTTTTGAGAAATAGGCTGAAATAGCAAGGGACATGTTATTTTGTTTTACCTGTTCAATTATTTTTTGGAATGTTCAAATCGAAACGAATGTGTTAACGTTTATTTTCATTAAATGGAAAAAAAAACAGTGTTTTAACGTTTACCATTATTAAATGACAATGGTGGAATTTTGTTTAAAATGAGGTCAAAGATGAAAGAAAAATATAAGAATAAAACATGATTAATTTTAAAGGTTAACATGATTTAATACTTTTACCAAATTTAGCCTTTCTCGTCATCCTATAATCTTGGATGCATCGCAAATGTTAAAAGAATACGTTAAACGCATTTCACTGAAGCATCTTATGTATGCACTTTATATATAAAATATGACTATTATAGCTGTAAAGTATTAAATCCGCATTGAAATGTGTGCATTCTGCAAATTTTAAACTATACTAGCTGCGTACCCGTTCTCCGCACGGTGGGAAACGCATATCTTCCTTACACATATATAATTCGAATTAAACCCAGTAATGAGGAATCTCAAAACGTGAAAAAATACTTGAATCGTGACTAAAAGTTGACGTCATGAGTGCAAATTTTAGACGATTGCAACATGACACAAAAACTACGTCAATGTGACTGGCGATCAAAAAAGAAAGAACTTTATGGTATGCAGACAAAACTTTTCTCTTTCGAAAAATGCCAGATTTCTACATCAAATAATTCGTTTTGTGAGGTTTAGTATATACCACATTGAGGTTTAGTATATATAGTATATACCACATAAATAACATTACAAGATATTGACAACAATTTTATCTTGCATTTTTCAAAGCGTGGACAATGCATTAGCGCAGTTATGTTACACACGACTTTAATAAATTTTACCTAAATTAAAAAACCTACATGAAACAATGGATGGCATCATTTACGTTTAAAAGCCAAAAATGTACCCTACTCCGGTGAAAATCATGTCGCTTTTGTAAATGAAAACGTTCGTGATGTAACTTCTGAGAAAAAGCTTATTGCCCTTACTGAACACTTAATGCAGTATCACACTTGTTACATAAAACTGACGTTTATCTCACTGTCAATTCGCACTAAATAAATAAATAACTTTATTTTTCATTTTTTACAGATTACAGTTGATCCCTTTATAACATGGGTCTACAACACGAATTCTTAGAACACGACGAAAACATTACGATCGTTTTCGTGTAACACGTTAAAAGAGACTTGTACAGCACGGTAAAATGAGACATATGTTCTGATAATATGACACTTTAGCTCCTGTAATTAACATAATTTTTGAATGGCAACACCAAACATTATTGCATTTTTACGGATCGCGAATAAGTTTTGCCGCGATTATACCGCGCAGTTCACACTCCAGGTGGAGTATAGCGCAGGACCCGTACAACACGGATTCCCATAACACGGAACGTATCTACCGTGTTATAGGGAATCTACTGTAGTTGCATAGTGTCAAATTCAATAGTTAAGAAAATTCTGGGTTGCCGTATTTAGTAATATTTTATCTCACCTTGGTGGCCGAAATGTATTAAAACCAAATATCCGAACTGTATCAAAAGTAAAATTTACTAAAAGTAAAATTTTTAATTTTGTATAACCCTCAGAACAACTTCGGAGTTTGCCATCTACGACGGTTTTTCATGACGTGACAACTGATGCTTGCGTACAGTGGCGTAGCCAAGGAGGAGATTGGGGGTCACAACCCCCCATGTGGAGTTTTTTGCCATACAAAATTTATATTCTTTACTGCCGTAACATTCCCATGAAAAATTTTTGGCTACTCTTGCTTGCATATAATTGATCTTTTTTTTTTCATTTCTCAATGATCAATATACTTCAGGATCGGAATCTCCGCGGTAAAAAATGGTCTAAAAAATCTGACACCAGAAAAATCTGATTAACACACTGATTAAAATCTGATTAACACACGCGTATTTGGGTTACACAAATACGCGCCGGACATACGCTCTTGCTTATGTTCGGAGGAGCAAATACATTAGAGGTTATGTGCTGCTCCGGATAATCTGCCAGCAAAACAGCAAAAATGACGTAAAAAATGACATCCCCACGCGAAGGAAATAGAATTAAAGATATGTAGAATTGCATGAAAACTTCGATTATTTTTAAAGTGCAAGTCTGTTACAGTTAGTTCTATTTATTTCACGTTTGATGCGCTTTCACTTTTTCGAGTCTTAAAAGCTGTAGAAATGAGTGGTTTCACTTAATTGTTAAATTTAACAACTTAAGTGGCAACAATGGATTCCGTTGCTACGGAAATTATAGCAATGTTAAAAATAGAACATGAAATGAGTTATTCATATTTACTTTGCTAGAACTGCCTTACTGGCGAAATTAACGCCGCCAGTCGATGGCCAATAGCTCAAACCACAAATTAAACTTGACACTAAAGGCAATACGCAATACTTCGTTTGGAGGAATTCAAAAAAAAAAAATATCTATGCATACGCTAGCGGCATCGGCTCATCTCAATTGTGGAATGGAATTATAAAAAAGTACAGAGCTGCACTACATTTGAATATTTTTCGCCAACTTTGCTAAGAAATGTACTAAAGTAGGAATCAACATACACTTCAATTCGTAAAACAAAAAATATATTAGACAGTATTAACAGTAGTAGACAGTATTTCTAACAGCTTTTAGTAAAAGAAACTTTCTTAGCGCTGCTTTAACAAATAAGAATCAATTATTTATTACACAGTACTTCGATCACCAAATTCCAACATACACCATTTTGCAAGATTTTTTTGTTTTCAGGGAATCATTCGAAGCATTGATTTAACAGCAATCAAAATGGGAAATAGTTATCTATCATTTATATGGTTCCATCGCCAAAATTTAATGCAGGCATATTATTGATAAGTAGCAGTTATTTAAATTATTATTAACTATAACGGGTTTTAATCACCGTTAACTACCATGTACAAAATGCAAGAATTTCAATTTTCTGAAATTTGGCGGAATTCCTCTAACTTAAATCAGTTTACTTAATTTCGTGAAAATTCTATAGATTGTTTAAAATCGCCTTAATAACTGCATTATTTCTATACGAAACATCGAAGTATAGCGCCGTAAAACTTATACTTGTTATTAAAAATACTATTTCGTTACGCTCTCAGTAATTTGCGCCAATCCCAAAACTGTATAAATCCGTAGAACCTACTACTTTCTCAAAATCGCCAAATGGACTTTTTTTTTTCGGCCAAACTAAAAAATATACATATTAGTCTCGGAAATCTCTCAATCCCTTATTCTTTTACACATAAAAAATATTGAATTAGAGCTCTGATTTAACATGAACGCAATATTTTAATTAAAAAATAACTTTGTAAATAATGTAAACAGAAAAAAAATCATTATTCTTTTATTTTTACTGCAGGAGTCTAAATAATTTAATAAAATAGCCAAACATGGCAACCTCGATGCTTATTTCTCACTTTTTTGACTACAGGGGGTTACAATCACGGAATTGCGGAGAGCAAAAATTAGCGATTTTAATGGGATTTTTTATCAATATCTCCAAAACTAATTCGAATTTCGAAATTTAAATTAGCGGAGGTTCTTTCTCGAAATTTTCCGAATTCGTGGATACCTCATTCGAAACTCAACTCCCAGCCGTTTAGGAGGAGATGATGCTACACACACACACACACACACACACACACAGAGAGAGAGACAGACGCGCACAGATTTTAATAGTATAGACTAGCTGCTTGCCCGTTCTCCGCACGGTAGGAAAGGAATATTTTCCTAATATACATATAAGTCAAATTAAACACAGTAATGCGGAATCTCTAACAGACAAAAAATGCTGGAATTCTGACGAAAAGCTGACTCCATGAGTGGAAATTTGAGACGATTGCAACATGATGACACAAAAACTACGTCATTGTCACTGGCGATCAGAAAAGTAAGAACTTTACGGTATGCAGACGAAACGTTTCTCTTTCGAAAAATGCCTTATTTCTACATCATATAATTCTCTTTTTCTAGGTTTAATTTATAGCATTCATACATACCATATGAATAACATTGTATGATGTTGAATACTATTTTATCTTATCTTGCATTTCGTAAAGCGTGGACAATGCATTAGCACAGTTATGTTGCAGATGACTTTATTAAATTTTACCCAAATTTAAAAAACCTATACGAAACAATCGATGCGCATTGTACGTTCAGAAACCAAAAATGCATCCTGTTTCCGTGAAGATCTTGTCGCTTTCGTAAATGAAAAAATTTGTGACGTAACTTAAGCGGAAAAGCTTATTACCCTTACTGAACTCTTAATACAGTAGCACACTTGTTACATAAAACTAACGTTGATCTCACTGCCAATTCACACTAAATAAATAATTAATTTCATATTTTATTTTTAACATAGATTAATTGCATAGTGTCAAATTCAATATTAAACAAAATCTGAAATCGTTTCTAGAGCTCTTGGTCTTGTAACTGGAGTAACTGGAATATATATGGAAAAATAAATAGAACTTTAACATATAAGTAATTTATATGAAATATTCTAAGCACATTGGATCCCGTTATTCGGAAAGATTCCACAAACGCCATGGGAAGAAAGAGCAATTAATTTCATATTATATTTTGTATTCCTTGCAAGCGCCTTTGTTATGTACATGATTGCAATATCATTCTCGTACACTATGCTTATTCTATACTCTCTGGTGATTTATTTTGGATTTTCATTTCATATTCCTGACTTTTCATACTTTTGAAATTTTGTTGCTTTGCGCATGTGAATAATCGATTATCATTTCGCATTACGGCTACCAATTAAATAGTTTTCCATATTGCTTCTTCCACGTTAAAGACGTTAATCTGCCTTTTTCTAGTTAAAAAAAAAGGCCTACAAAGTTTCATTGCTTCAATTTATACACACAGAGGGGTTAGACAAATACGCACCCGACAAAAGCGCTTCCTTATGTCCGCCGAAGCAGCACATACGTTAGCGTGTAATGTGCTTCTCTGCATAATCTGAGAGCAAAACAGAAGACAATGACGTGAAAATGACGTCACACGCGAAGGAAATAAAATGAAAAATATGCAGAATTGCCGGAAAAAACTTCGGTTATTTTTAATGCGCGAATATGTTAAAATTCTATTTGTTTCATATTTAATGCGTTTTCACTTTTTTGGGTCTTAAGAGATGTAGGAATGAGTGGTTTCACTTAATTATTAAATTGAACAACTTAAGTGGCAACAATGGATTTCGTTGCTACGGAAACTGTAGCAGTGTTAAAAATAGAATATGAAATGATTTATTTATGTTTACTTTGCTAGAACTGCCATTTTGGCGTAATCAACGTCGGCAGTCGATGGCAAATAGCCAAAATGAATCACACATTAAACTTCACAATAAATGCAATAATTTAAGGCATTACCAGCTAGTCTAACTGGATTTAAAAAATATTCTCATTCATCTCAAACAGCATTCGTATTTATAAAGACTTCCTATTTTATTACACCTTGTTCGGCGGGATTAGAAAATATTATCTATTCATAGCTCGTAACACCAACTCATATCAATCGGGGCATAGAATTAGCAATACAAATGAAAAAGTTTAATTTTCTGAAATTTGGCGGGGTTTCCCTAACTTAAATCAATTTATTTAACTTGATGAAAATCATTTAAAATCTCCTTAATAACTGCATTATTTCTGAACAGATAATTATAATTTCAGGCTAAATTCTAGTAAAACCTACACTTGTTTTTAAAAATACTATTTCTTTACGCTCTCAGTAAATTGCGCCAAGCCTAAAATTGTGCAAACCACTAGAATCCACTTTCTCAAAATCGCCATATAAGTCATTTTTTTTTCGCCAAATTGTAAGGTTATACACTTTAGTCTCTGAAATTTACAAAGCCTTTTCCTTTTGCGTATAAAAAATATTGAATTTCTGCTCTGATTTCCCACGCAGACGATATTTTAATTAAAAAATAACCTAGCAAATATTCGAAACAGAAAAAAAGTATTATTCCTTTATTTTTAATGCAAGAGTATAAATCATTTAATAAATTCGCCAAACAAGGCAACCTCGATGCTTATTTCTCACATTTTCACTACAGGGGTTACAATCGCGGAGATGCGGAGAGCAAAAATTAGTGTTTTTGACGGGTTTTTTTATCAATATCCTAAACTAATTCGAATTTCGAAATTTAAATTAGCGAAAGACCTTCCTCGGAATTTTTCGAATAAGTGGACACCTCGATCGAAACTCAACTCCCAGCGGTTTTGGAGGAGATGATGCTACACACAGACAGACAGACGCGCACAGATTTTAATAGTATAGACTAGCTGCTTACCCGTTCTCCGCACGGTAGGAGACGAATATTTTCCTTACACACATATAATTCGAATTAAACCCGGTGATAGGAATCTCTAATAGTGAAAAATTGCTGGAATTCTGATGAAAAGCTGACTCCATGAGTGGAAATTTGAGACGATTGCAACATAACACAAAAACTACGCCATTGTCACTGGCGATCAGAAAAGTAAGAACTTTACGGTATGCAGACGAAACTTTTCTCTTTCGAAAAATGCCTTATTTCTACATCATATAATTCTCTTTTTTAGGTTTAATTTATAGCATTCATACATACCATATGAATAACACTACATGATGTTGAATACTATTTTATCTTATCTTGCATTTCGTAAAGCATGGACAATGCATTAGCACAGTTATGTTGCAGATGACTTTATTAAATTTTACCCAAATTTAAAAAACCTACACGAAACAATCGATGCACATTGTACGTTCAGAAAACAAAAATGCATCCTGTTTCCGTGAAGATCTTGTCGCTTTCGCAAATGAAAAAATTTGTGACTTAACTTAAGCGGAAAAGCTTATTACCCTTACTGAACTCTTAATACAGTAGCACACTTGTTACATAAAACTAACGTTGATCTCACTGCCAATTCACACTAAATAAATAACTAATTTCATATTTTATTTTTAACATAGATTAATTGCATAGTGTCAAATTCAATATTAAACAAAATCTGAAATCGTTTCTAGAGCTCTAGGTCTTGTAACTGGAGTAACTGGAAGATATATGAAAAAATAAATAGAACTTTAACAAAAAAGTAATTTATATGAAATATTCTAAGCACATTGGTTCCCGTTATTCGGAAAGATTCCACAAACGCCATGGGAAGAAAGAGCAATTAATTTCATATTATATTTTGTATTCCTTGCAAGCGCCTTTGTTATGTACATGATTGCAATATCATTCTCGTACACGATGCTTATTCTATAGTCTCTGGTGATTTATTTTGGATTTTCATTTCATATTCCTGACTTTTCATACTTTTGAAATTTTGTTGCTTTGCGCATGTGAATAATCGATTATCATTTCGCATTACGGCTACCAATTAAATAGTTTTCCATATCGCTTCTTTCACGTTAACGACGTTAATCTGCCTTTTTCCAGTTTAAAAAAAAACGCCTACAAAGTTTCAATGCTTCAATTTAGACACACAGAGGGGTTAGGCAAATACGCACCCGACAAATTGCTTCCTTATGTCCGCCGAAGCAGCACATACGTTAGCGTGTAATGTGCTTCTCCGGATAATCTGACAGCAAAACAGAAGACAATGACGTGAAAATGACGTCACACGCGAAGGAAATATGTTAAAATTCTATTTGTTTCATATTTAATGCGTTTTCACTTTTTTGGGTCTTAAGAGATGTAGAAATGAGTGGTTTCACTTAATTATTAAATTGAACAACTTAAGTGGCAACAATGGATTCCGTTGCTACGGAAACTGTAGCAGTGTTAAAAATAGAATATGAAATGATTTATTTATGTTTACTTTGCTAGAACTGCCATTTTGGCGTAATCAACGTCGGCAGTCGATGGCAAATAGCCAAAATGAATCACACATTAAACTTCACAATAAATGCAATAATTTAAAGGCCTTACCAACTAGTCTAACTGGGTTTTAAAAATATTCTCATTCATCTCAAACAGCATTCGTATTTATAAAGACTTCCTATTTTATTACACCTTGTTTGGCGGGATTAAAAAATATTATCTATTCATACGCTCGTAACACCAACTCATATCAATCGGGGCATAGAATTAGCAGTACAAATGATAAAGTTTAATTTTCTGAAATTTGGCGGGGTGTCCCTAATTTAAATCAATTTATTTAACTTGATGAAAATCATATAAAATCGCCTTAATAACTGCATTATTTCTGAACAGATAATTATAATTTCAGGCTAAATTCTAGTAAAACCTACACTTGTTTTTAAAAATACTATTTCTTTACGCTCTCAGTAAATTGCGCCAAGCCTAAAATTGTGTGCAAACCACTAGAATCCACTTTCTCAAAATCGCCATATAAGCCATTTTTTTCGCCAAATTATAAGGTTATACACTTTAGTCTCTGAAATTTACCAATCCTTTTTCTTTTGCGTTTAAAAAATATTGAATTCCTGCTCTGATTTCCCACGCAGACGATATTTTAATTAAAAAATAACCTAGCAAATATTCGAAACAGAAAAAAAGTATTATTCCTTTATTTTTAATGCAAGAGTATAAATCATTTAATAAATTCGCCAAACATGGCAACCTCGATGTTTATTTCTCACATTTTCACTACAGGGGTTACAATCGTTGAGATGCGGAGAACAAAAATTAGTGTTTTTGACGGGGTTTTTTATCAATCTCCTAAACTAATTCGAATTTCGGAATTTAAATTAGTGGAAGACCTTCCTCGGAATTTTTCGAATAAGTGGACACCTCGATCGAAACTGAACTCCCAGCGGTTTCGGAGGAGATGATGCTACACACAGACAGACAGACGCGCACAGATTTTAATAGTATAGAAGAAGATTTTAACTTCACTTTGGAATCTTGTATATTTTAGATATGATCTATATCTGTTATAGCTGTAAAGTATCAAAACTGTATGTTATTTTGTATGTTTAAAATGTTTAAACTTTTTTTTAACAATTCGCGCGGAAATCTTGAATTTTAGACAGCAAATAAAAGTATCTTAACTGCGTAAAAATGTTATTAAATTCTAATATAAAGTGATAGCGATGCCGAATAAACTGGGTATCCCGTAACTATCCAGAATAAACTGGTTATTTTGACGTTTGATTTGGCAGCTGTTCTGATTTCGAAGAAAAAGTAAGGAAAGATACTACATGTGGGAATACATGGCATGGGCTATGGGGCGGGGGGGATATGGTATGCGGTATATGTGAGTAAACGCCTCCGGAAAGGAAAACTTAAAGTACTAGTACGAAAGTCTTCAATTCTCCTTTCGAATAAGGAACTGTATTCCAAACACTTATAAAAGATGCTGGATTTCTCAAAAAGCTCGATAGGTTTCTAAAAGTCGGATAGAAATGAAAGAAAGATTTATTTTTGACTAAGAAACTGCAGCTTTTAAAGATACATTGGACACAGGAAAATGAGCTTTCGTTCTGAAATACATTTTAACAGAATCGTTTGGTAATTTATACAGCTTTTTTAATGC
>JAWZYV010000795.1:0-19617 GCA_038373885.1 Cheiracanthium punctorium | reverse complement strand
TAACACACTGTACTACGGTTTCGGGTCAACTCCCAACGGTCGGGGTTCGATCCACGACTGAGCGTGGCTGTCATTTTGTCAGTCCCTTCATAGGAGGCGACGTTGTTCCACCTACTAGGTGCACACAATTATAAAGTGACCTATAACCCCTGCCTTAGTAGTGGCCAATGCCCTCAAGGCAGAGATCCGCCTTGGAAAAAAAAGTGCTTAATGTATATTAAGGGAAACCTACACGAGGGTTATCTGCCTGGGGGGAGTGACTTTGGCGTTGGAATTTTTAAGGGGTTCTAACGCATATTCACGCAACATCTGGAGAAAACCGTCTAAAGCTCCAGACAGATCGACAGCCGCGTGGTAGGCCAGAATTCTGGGCCTTCACGTTTCAGCCGTCTACCATGTTCAGTATCGCCTTCACTTTGCCACGGTTGGGCCTTTCAGTGGGTTAAATGTGAGTAAATACAAAATTCAAATTCTTATAGGGCCCAGTAAAAAAAAAAAAAAAAAAAAAAAAAAACCTAGTTAGTAAAATCTGCCTTATACATTAAATTAGTGATTTGCAAAATTTCAACCTCTCATCGCAAAAAGTCTGAAAGATACTATGCTCGTGTACATTCTCTGAAACGCTATCATCCGACGTGACGTTTTATTGTTAAGAGACATTGCAAAATGGTTTCAGTAAGCTTATGTTTATCTTCATATCTGATATTTTTTAGGATAAAATGCTCAAATTTTGTACATCACCTTATTAGAGTACGGGGCAATATTTTAGTGACTGGGATCTTTTTTGCTCGGGACCGCATACAAATTTAAATTTTACATTTACTCAAATTTCATCATCCCAAATATTTAATCGATTTCATGAAATTTTGTTTCTTTTTTACGTAACATTGCAATTTGATAACAAGTCTATGCTCAGTATTCAAAGAATTAAAGCCAGTAGCATGTTAAGGTTCGATTAGTCCCCTCTCCTCCAAATTCTAATATGTTGATCTGTACCCTATCCGTAAAACAGAAATATTTTACGGATAGGGGTTTGTTATGAAGCTTTTTAGTTTCAAGAATTTTCAACGATAATTTCATAAAGGTTAATAAGTTAAGATTACTCAAACCATCCGTGTTTCGATTTCATTTATTTTACATAATATCGTGATAATTCGGCTAGGAAAGCTAGGAGGCCAATGAGAAACGAATTAATTGTTCACCTTTAGGTCTTCGCAACGATGGGAATAAAACTATGAATTGAGTATTGAAAAGTGAAAGGAAAAAAAGGATAATCTGCTTCCTGGAAAAATCCTGCAGCAAACTACTATCCAGGCAGATTTAACAATATATATAAAAAAGCAATTTTCGGATAAAATCAACTAAAGGGTGACGAAATTTAAAAATACCTTTTTCTTTTAATTTGAAAGCTTACATTATGCCATTAACCCTTTGAGGCGCAAACCTCTCCCACTGCTGAAAAAAGGGCAGCCGTTGCCATCGCTCGACTTAACTACCAGCAAGATGGCGGACGATCGAAACGTTCATCGCGTGCCACAGATCTAGAGACCATTTTTTGGCGGTCAAAAATGGTCTCTAGATCTGTGGCACGCGATGAACGTTTCGATCGTCCGCCATCTTGCTCGTAGTTAAGTCGAGCGATGGCAACGGCTGCCCTTTTTTCAGCATTGGGAAAGGGTTGCGCCTCAAAGGGTTAAACTCAGAAAAATGGCATTATAAATAGTCTGTGGGTGGTCTTTTGGCATCTATGTTTTTTACGGAGTGGTAGATTGAGCCACATGCTGTAAAATTAAGTGTGAGAAAGACGATAAAGAGACTGAAAATGTGTTGAACTAACAATCACTAGCCGGGCCAAAAGGAGAGCATTCAAAGAAGTATTTCGAAAAGCATACACAGAAGGGGGAATCTCTACCGCCACGCAAAGATTGGAGTGAACAGGTTAAACATTCGGAGAGCACTAATGTAAGTGCAAATATGATTGCGTTGAGAAGATTTTTCAAAATACATGCATTGGGGATGAATTATCCCCCTTGTTTCATGTATAAAATTGTACCAAACACTTCTAAAGTTCTCTTTTATTTGGATGTATGAATTGATACATGAGTCTGGAAAAAAAAAAAAAAACCGAATTAATAGAGCATGAAAAATTAACTCTTCTGTAAAGTATCACTTCTTGTGCACTTCGCAGGTTAAATGAACAAATTGATTTGTAGTTTGATTTTTTTCAGAGTAGTTTTAACCTTTTCGTAACTTGTAAGCAACGACAGAATTTGCTGCATATGCAATGGAGTTAGCAAATGCACAGACCTGGGGAAAAAAAAAAAGTGAAACGTGATTAATAATCTCAGTACACATACACATCTTCATTTATAGTTACTTAAAATATTTAATTTTATAACTTTGAATTTGTAAGAAAAACTGAAGGCCAACAGTGAAAGAAGTTTTATTTTTGCATCATCACGTCCTAACTCGTCCTAAACTGTTAAAAAAAAAAAAAAAAAAAAAAAAAGCAAAACCTTGCCAAAAGATTATGGACAAACATACATCCGCGTGTTATGATAGTGATTTAATATTTCATCATTTTGCTAAATAGTCAATAAGTAAACCACAAAAAAATTATTTAAATTCCCAATGAATTAAATCAATAATTCGTTTGTTATGTAATTGATATTGAAACACGCGTTTTACAGTTTTACTAGTTTTTCTAAGCACAAATTATTTGCTTTATTCTAATTCCGTTTCCGCCATGTTTATTTTTTTAATGAAAATTTTCGGATACATCCGTATAGCTAAAATTTTAAATTCTGTAAAAAATTGAAACAATTAAAGCCTATATAATTTTGGATGCATTCAGATTTTTTTTCTTTTGTATGACCTTGTAAAAGACCTGTGCCCCCAACAATTTATGCAAGATGCAGTTTTTTGAAGGGCAATACTTTAATTACAAGTTTTAAGAAATACAAATGGGAAATACTTCTTCCAATCGAACCAGTAATGTCATTTTCCCCCATTGTCAGCTCTCCCCTTCATTTTTTCATCACGAATGAGGGGGTGGGGGAGAGTCACTCATTTCCGAAGAAGGTAAATAAAATTTATGGAATTAGTACATTAAAACCTCGATACAGCGATACTTAGGGGACCCAGTAAAATAATCTTTCTAGAGGGATGCATCGTTATATCGAGAAGAGATTACACTGTATGGAAATTTCGCGAAACCGCAAAATTTTATCGTTTTAGAGGAATTCATCGTTGTATGGGATATCGTTATAGCGAGGTCATACTGCATATTATGCCTAAAAATAATCAAAGTAACTGACAGACAGTCGATCAGGGAGAAAATTTTAACGCCTACCCTTATCAACAATCCAGCGTGAAAGTGACGGGGGTTTTCCTTCAGATTTGTACTTTCACCCTTCGTGATTCTCACCTTTTCCCTTCTCTTTCGAACATTTGGAGGGGGGAGAAGAATCCCTTATCCCCATGTATTTTCTAGATTACACCACTGGCTGCAATAGTTTTTCAAAATGGGCAAGGCATTTTGACCAAAGAAAATGCTTTTGCACAAAAATTAATTTTCATTCAAGGTTATGTCAAGGAAGAAAAAATCTGCTTCACAGTCTCGGTATACAATCTTATAAATAAAAATGAAATTCTGTTTGTTTGTGGATTTGATTCGTATACAAATCCACAAAAATGGACCTATCGACCTGAAATTTAGCAATAAATTAATTTAACAATAAATTAATTTAAGTAATTAATTTTAAAATAATAACTTTGTAAACTTTGTAAGTCCACCCGTTCCCGGAATTTAAGAGATTTTTTATGCTCTTTACGCAAAAATCTTTCCGTAATTGTAACCCTTGTAGTGAAAAAAGTGTGAAAAAAGGATCGTGGTTGCCATGTGTGGCGATTTTGCCGAATAGAATGTCGTTCGTATACAAATCCACAAAAATGAACCTATCGGCCTGAAATTTAGCACAGATATGTAAAATAATATAGAATAAATCGTAGTCCACTTTATAACTTTGAAAGTCCACCCGTTCCCGGAATTTGTGGCGATTTTGCCGAATAAAATGTTTTAAATTCTCAAAGTAAAAATAAAAGAATAATAATGATTTTTTTTTTTGTTAGTTTATATTCGTAAGGTTATTTTTTTAAATTATAATATCGTGTGCATGGGAAATCAGAGCAGGAATGTAATGCTTTACACGCAAAACAATAAGAATTGAAGATTTCCGAGGCTAATGTGTAAATTTTTTTAGTTTGGCGAAAAAATAAAATGGCTGAAATATGGATTTTGAGTAAATGAGTTCTAGCGGTTTGCACAGTTTTCGGCTTGGCGCAATTTATTGAGAGCTTAAGGAATAGATTTTTGAAAACAAGTGCAAAGGTTTTATTAGAATACAGCGTTAAATTTTAATGATCCGTGAAGAAATAATGCAGTTATTAAGGGATTTCAAGCGATCTAAATTCAGAATTCTCGCCAAATGAGTACATTGTTTTAAGTTGGGGGAATTCCGCCAAATTTCAGAAAATTGAAATCTTCTCATTTTGCACATCGGAGTAACGATGAATAAAACACATTATAGTTGATAATTTAAAAAAAAAAATCGGCTGTGATAAGGAATTCCAATTTTCAAATAAATGCGTGCTACTCTTTGGCGGTCGAACCATTTCCCATATTGACTGCTAGTAAGTCAATGCTTCGAATGATTCCCTGAAAAAACTCTTGCAAAATGGCGTATGTTGGCACTTTGGCGAGGCTTAGATTTGAAACTGGATTTTATTTGAGACTGGTATATATAATAACACTGGTTATAGATAAAAATGAATGTTGGTATGTGTTTATGAGGTTGAAAAACTCCAGCACCGTTGAGCACCGTTGCACGGTGAAATTTGGTTCACCCAAGTCTTTTATGATGGAGAAGGTTTTTATGCTATCCGTTTTCCTTAACTTGCCACTTGGTGCCGCAGCACAACGTTGAATTCTATTCCGTTTAGCCGTTTGCTATGCGAATATCGTCCAACCGATTTCGATGAAATTTGGTACACGCGAATATTAGAACACGGAGAATATTTTTCACTATCTATTTTGCTGTAACTTGCCGCTAAATGGCGCAGCAAAGCATCAACTTCTATACCGTTCGACCGGTCGGCATAAAATTTTTTATACTTACACATTTGAGCACGAAGAATATATTCTAACTGCGTTCCTTTTGATGTTACTCACCACTAGATGACACTACAATGCATTATTATTTTAACTCGCCACTAGATGACGCTGCAGCAGGCCAAATTCTTGACCATTCAAACGGTCGCTATGAAAATCAGTATACATAGCTATTTGAACAATCAGAATATTTTGGCGTTATCCATTTTGCTATAACTCGCCACTTGACGGCCCTGTAGCAAATCATTACTTAAATTAACTACTAGATGGCCCTGCAGTGTATCACTTCTTGACTGTGCAAATGATCGTTATGAAAACTGGTATACATAGATAGTTGAACACGGTCGCTATGAAAATCAGTATACATAGCTATTTGAACAATGAGAATATTTTGGCGTTATCCATTTTGCTATAACTCGCCACCCAACGGTGCTGTAGCAAATCATTACTTTATTGAACCACTCAGGGGCGTAGCCAGGGGGGGGGGGATATCGGGATATATCCCCCCCCCGAAATTTTTGGATAAGTGATAAAATTCCGTCTATTTATACACATATAAGTTCATATCCCCCCCTGAAATTTTTTCCAGGCGCATATCCTCCACCCGAAAAATTTTCCTGGCTACGCGCCTGGAACCACTAGATGGCCCTGCAGTGTATCACTTATTGACTGTGCAAATAATCGCTATGAAAATAGGTATACATAGATATTTGAACACGGGGAAGAGTTTGGCGCTATCCATTTTCCTATAACTTGCCACTAGATGTCGCGTCAACACATGAACTTCAGGGCTGTCCAGCCGATCGTCCTGAAATTTCGTATTCATCGATATCTGAATGCGAAGAATATTTCCGCCGTATCCGTTTTGCTGAAACTCGCCACTAGATTTCGCTACGCCGCATGACCTTCTGCACCGTACAAACGATTGCCTTGAAATTCGGTATGCATGATTATTGGACACAATATAACGCGATATCCACTTTGCTATATCTGTTTATTACAATGAATAGTAATCACCACAAATCGTAATATCAAAAAGTCCATTCATTCCCGTGCGAAGAACGGGTACTTCAGCTAGTTTAAAATAAATTTATTGAACGAGGGACTCAAAAAAGAACAGGATGATTCGTTATAAGCTGCACCACTCACTGAAATAAATTAAAAATTGGTGTCTGTCATGAAACTTTCAGAATAAACCCTCACATGAAATTGCACAGCAAAATTGTTCAAACATACATTCAGAAAAATTTTCGATTTTTAGTAATGTTTTCTGAAAGTTTCGCAACACAGATGTATCGTTTATTTCAGTGCATGTAGTATGTAACAGCCTGTTAAGAAACATTCTACAAATTTTGAAATGCTTGGCAAAATTAGTTTTGACATGATTTTTTTTTTCGAAATAGAGTCTTAAATAAAAAAAAAAATATTCATATTCCATTTTTCACTAATTCTTTTGAAACGCTTACACAAAGTAATCTTATCCACGCAAACTGCAATTTGGTATCATTTGTTCTTTTTTAAATGAATTTTTGAAGTTTTCACGAGCTTTTGACGCATCCTGTATGCATCAATGTTTAAAAATTCATTAAAAGATAAATAACGATACAAAATTGCGGTTTGCATTTATAAGATTAGAGAGATTTCGGATTTTTTTTTAAATTGGAAACTTGCTTCCAATGTGCATGCCATCGTCACCTATCAGCAACTTTTGGACTAGAAACCTGTTACATAAAAATGTAACACTATTAGCAGATATTTTCAGTCACACAGACCAGGCAGAACTTCTGGGGGGAATTTTAATGCTAGATCAAACTTTAGGGGAAGACAAAACAGACAACACCCATATCGAAGAAGTAATTTAAACTAGAATGGGGTTCTTGCAATTTTTCAACATCATCAGAAGCAAGAACCCAGTCAGACAATTTTGATAAACATGATAAGATTACAAGCAAAGTCTCTGTTTCCAAAAATGCTAAAAAGAAAAAGAAAAATTTGACAAAAAAAATAGTAACTCCAAAAAAAAAAAAAACAAAAAAAAAAACAGAAAAATTCAAAAAAATTCAATAAGGGATACAGATTTAGTTGTCATGTCGTGCAAATATAAAAATAACCATCTTCCTATCATACAATTAAAATTTGGTAGCAACAATATTGATAGTTTACTAGACACAGGTGCAAATCTCAGCCTCATTCAGCCTAGTGCTTTGGAATTAATTAAAGAAACCACCAAAATAGAATACATATCCAGATCAGTCAAAATTCACACTTTAAGCTCTTCTACCATACCATATCTTTCCGCAGTAAACATTAAATTTAAAATTAACACCACTTGGTTTCAAAACCAGTTTTTTGTGACTCAGCACAACTGGAACTCTAATTACAAAATAATTCTTGGCTATGACTTCTTACAGAGAAACAAAATTATTATGGACACTGCAAATGAGAAATTAATTATGAACAATCAAGAATTTCAATTTAAACATTCTACCCCTTCTATTAATCTTAATAACAACTTAAAATTAAAGAACTCACAAAAACTTTTTGCTAGATCTGTAAATAATGTAACACTTTTACCTAATTCTACAAATATAATTAAATTAAGCATTCCTCAGTCACTTCAGCAAGAAACACAAATTATTTTTAATCCTATCTCTTCTAAATTACAATATATAATGCAAGATTCTTTGCACACACTGACGCATGACAACTCTATCTACTCCATAGTCGAAAATCCCTTAGATACCAAAATTATTATTCGAAAGAACTCTAAAATGGGGACTTTGCACATTTTTAAGGAGGATTCAGTTATACAGCATTCAGAGGATCAACACTTTCAAATAAACAACTTAAATTTAACTGAAGTTTTAAAATTAAGACAGGAGGAACTAACAGAAGAGGATTTTGACTTAAGTCACCTCAATGAGACAGATAAAAAAGATATACTTCAAATGTTAATGAAAAATTTTAGAATCTTTTCCAAATCATACAAAACTTTAGGCTCAACAGATGCTGTAGTTCCTGAATTTAAATTACTTCACAACTTTCCTATCTCCACCAAACCATATCCTATCCCGAAAATAGCCAAAGATTTTGCACAAAAAGAAATTGCAGATTTATTAGATGCAGGAATCATTGAAAATTCTAGTAGTTCATACAATTTTCCAATTTTATTTGTTAAGAAAGCTAATCCAAACAATAAGCAAGAAAAATTAAAATTTCGCATGGTGGTAGATTACAGATTACTGAACTGTATAACTGAATCATTCAAAATTTGCCTTCCAAAAATTTCTGACATATTACATAACATTTCAGGCAAAAATTTTTATTGTGTTTTAGATTTAAAGTCTGCATTTTTCCAAATTCAACTTAGAGAATCTGACAGGGAAAAATTAGCATTTTGTTGTGAACTAGGAAATTTTCAGCCAACCAGATTATTTTTTGGCAGCAAAAATAGCACTTCCTATTTTCATACTTTAATATCAAAATGTATAAATGATTTAAAAGGCCCTAACGTACAATTTTTTCTCGACGACATCATAATAGCAGCTGACACTATTCCACATTTAAAAATAATTCTTCAGAAAGTTTTCGACAGATTGGCAAAATTTAACTTAACTTTGGATCCTCATAAAATTCAATTGTGTAAAACAAAAATCAACTACTTAGGCTTTTCAGTAAATAAAGATGGCTTTTCACCCTCTGAGGATAATATCAATAAAGTCAATAAATTTCCAATTCCCAAAAATTTGAAGCAGACACAGACCTTTCTAGGAATGCTGAACTATTTTCGACATTTAATTTTCAATTATGCAGAGATAGTCGAACCTCTCGTGAACTTAACTAGAAAGAACGTTCCGTTTGTCTGGACTGAACAGTGTCAGGAGGCCTTTGATAAAATACAAAAAATCATTTTAAGTAAACCCACTATAAAAAATTTTGATGAAAATAGGGAATGTTATTTAGTGTGCGACGCCTCAAAAATTGCCGCTTGTGGAATTCTTATGCAAAAAGATGATGGACATTTTTTTCCTGTTGAATTTTTTTCCAAACAACTTTCAGAGTCAGAGTCAAGGTATCCTTCTTTAAGGCGAGAGCTCTTTGCAATTTATTTATCTTGCAAGCATTTTCATGAACAATTATTTGGGAGAAAATTTACAATACTGACGGATGCCAAACCTTTAACTTTTCACCTCAATTTAGAGAAACAACCTGAAGTGGTGGCCAGATGGCTATTATACTTACAACAATTTGACTACAACATTCAACATATACCTGGATTTAAGAATCCAGCTGACTTTCTTTCAAGAGTTTTAAGTGAAAATCTAAACGTAAATAATGTAAACATTTTTGAAAACAAAACTGATCTATCAAAGGAAACCATTCTAAAAGAACAACTTAAAGATGAGAAAATTGCTAAAATAATTCAGGACATTAAAGAAAATAATAAAAAAATTAAACAGCAATATTTCATAGATTCTCATTCGCAACTACTAATGATTAAGTTAAAACCAAAAAATAAACATAAAAAAGATAAGTCAATAAAAAATAAAATTGTAATTCCAAGAGTTTTAATCAAGACCTGCTTAGAATCAGCTCATGCTCCTCACTTTGGCACTGCAAGGACTTATGAACTGCTGAGCCAAAATTTTTTTTGGAAAGGCATGTTTGCTGACACAAAAAATTATTGTGAAAACTGTGCAAAATGTCTTGAAAATAAACCTGTTGAGAGATACGCCTGGCCACTGTGTAAAGAGGGCGCTGTTGTAACCAGCGCAGGTGTAGCGATGAAAACTTTGTATCAGAGCTGTGAGAGAGTGTGTGTGCGGAGGAGTGAGCGAGCATGCTTCACGGAAAGAATAAATGTATACAGTCCATTTGAGTTATTTTTTTGAGTATAAAAAGAGCACACATAAAACCATGAGCTATCGATAGGGCCAAAACATGGTCCTAAGGATCCGGAGGATACTAGCTTTAGTGTCGAGTAATTGAGAAATGGGTTCCTGGTCTCGTGCGACATCGGTCCCAAAATAGAGGTAAGAGCTTTTGTCCTCTTGAGTTAAATTTAGTAATTAATTATTAGATTTGAGAGTAATTTCGTGTTTAACGGTGAGAGCAATTTCCCTTTTGAAAATGGCAATACTACAAAAACTTAGAAAAGATGACCTTAAACTCGCGGCTGAAGAATTGGGTTTAAAGGTTCCGGAGGGAGCTAAAGTAGTGGACTTAAAGAATTTAATTGAGACGAGTGATATTTATAAAAATAACCCAACTTTGGTCGAAAGTGTAGTAGAAGGGATTTTAGAAGAAAAGAAAAACAAGTTCGATGAGTTAGAAAGGGAAAAGCTAAATAATGAATTTAAATTAGAGATGGAGCGGCTTAAGCTTGCGCAGTTGGAAAAGGAGATAGCGTTAGCTAATGTTAGGAAAGATCAAAATCAATCTAAATCGGAAGTATCCAGTGTGCAAGAATCATCAACTAATGATCTAGAGAATTTAATTAAAAGCATTAAGACCTTAACCATTCCCGTACCCACTAGAGCAGAGTCGTTTAATTTATTTTTTAATTCGCTCGAGAAAGCGTTTAAAACAAAAAATGTATCGAAAGAGTTAAAACCGGAAATCCTCTTAAATATTCTAGGAGAAAAAGCAAGAAACTTAATGGTTTATGTTTCGGAAGAGGATATGAACAATTATGAAAAACTTAAAGATATAATTTTAAGAGAATTTCAACCTACACCACGAGAATGCATAAACAGTTTTAATAAAACACAAAAATTGCCCAACGAAAATTATGCACAATTTGCATCGCGCTTAAGTGCGTCATTTGAGTACTATTGCGAACTACGAAAGGTTAGTGATTTTAAATCGCTTTGTGAATTAATTGTTTCGGATAGATTGTTTAACTCTCTTGACTACGAATTAATGACACATATTAGTTGCAAACAAGGGGAATCATTTTTCAAACCGCACGAATTAGGCAGAGAATGCGACATTTTTCAGTCCACAAGAGTAAAAACGAAAACTGGTGTAAATAATGTACATAAGTCGCGAGAGTCTCGTTTCAATAATAAGGGAGTGTCTAGTGTATTTTTATCTGAGGTAAAAAATTCTAAATGTTTTCTGTGTTCAAATAATCATGCATTATATTTGTGTCCGAAATTTAAAAACCTATCTGTTAATGAAAGGTTAGAGGTCGTGAAGGCAAACAATTTATGCTTTAAGTGTTTAGCCCAAGGCTGCTTTGCATCAAAATGTCGCGGTAAGAATTGTTTTTGTAACAAACCACATAACCGTCTCTTGCACATATCCAGAGAAACAAGAGAGACGAGCATTGGAAATCAGACATCTGCCAATGAAATTAAGCAGCAAAGATTAGGAGAGAAAAATGAGTCATCGCTCGGCGCAGTGCTTATGGCTGAAGCCAGCCACACTGAAGGGATACAAACAACTCAATCAAGAAGCGTTTTACTGAGTACAGTACGGTGCTACATAAGAGATAGGAATTCTAACTGGCAGAAAGTTCGGTGTTTATTAGACTCGGGGTCACAGGTCTCGTTGATCACTCAAAATTGTTTAGATAGATTGCAGCTGAAATGCGAAAAAGTAAATGTAGAAATCTCGTGTTTGGATGAATCAACCAGGACCATAAGGCGCTGTGTCAAAACGTGTATTGCAAATAAAGATAGGAGTTACGAAAGACAATTAACCATGCTTGTAGTAAATAAAATAATTGATTATACGCCTTCAAAATTAACTAAGGTGGATATAAATATTCCTGAGAGGATTAATTTAGCAGATGAAACATTTTATGTTCCGAGTAGGATTGATATTTTGTTATCCGCGGAGATTTTTTATGAGCTCATGCTATCTGGACAAATATATTTGCAGGGATCTCAGTTAGTTTTACAAAATACGGTGTTTGGATATGTGGCGAGCGGAATCTTAGATGAGTCGAGGGGTGCAAAATTTCACTGTGGGTTAATTGTAGAGGAGGATTTAAGTAAAACTTTAGAGAGATTCTGGGAAGTAGAAAATGTAGAATTTGTATCTAAAAAGAATAGCGAGGCATCATTGTGTGAGGAACATTATGCGCGAACTCATAAGAGAGATGAAACAGGAAAATATACGGTTTCCATGCCATTTAAAGAGCATTGGTCATGTTTAGGGAACTCGAGAGACATTGCTCTTAAGCGACTTGAATCGCTGTGGACCCGATTGTCTAGAGACCAGGAGTACCTAAAATTGTATCGCGAATTCCTAAAAGAATACAAGGACTTGGGACACATGACCGAAATTAAAGAAACTGTGGAACCTGAGGTGACATATTATATGCCTCACCATGGCATATATAGACCCCAGAAAAGTACAACTAAACTGAGAACAGTATTTAACGCGTCTACCTTAACATCTAGTGGAAAATCACTAAATTCCATCCAATATAATGGTGGAGTCATACAAGACGACTTGTTTAGTTTGTTAGTGCGATTCCGAAAACATATCTTTGCTTTTACAGCAGATATTCGCCAAATGTACCGAATGATTAATATAGACGAAAGTCAAAGACATCTCCAAAGAATTTTGTGGAAAGAAGATGTCAATGAGCCCGTTAAAGTGTATCAGCTCAATACCGTAACTTACGGAACAGTTTCGGCACCCTATTTGGCAATGCGAACTTTAAAACAAATTTCCATAGACGAGGGAAATAATTTTCCTATTGCGGCACAAGTACTGTGTAATGATCTCTACATGGATGACATTTTAAGTGGAGAAAACACATTAGAGGCAGCTAAATTTTTGCAACATCAACTAATTGAGATTCTTAAAACTGCGCACATGACATTACATAAGTGGTGTGGGAGTACATCCGAGCTTATCCCAACCACAGAAAATGAGTATGACTTTTCATGTTCGGACGAAATTAAAACGTTAGGCATTGCCTGGAAACCCAAAACCGATTGTTTTACCTTTAAGGTAGAAGTGGAAAAAAATGATCGGCCAACCAAAAGATCAGTCTTATCCATAATCGCCCGACTTTTTGATCCTCTTGGATTACTCGGTCCAGTTATTACAAAAGCAAAAATTTTCATGCAACAATTGTGGATGAAAAAAATTGATTGGAGTGAAAACCTCCCTGAAAAAGAAGCTGGCGAATGGAAAGAATTTGTGAGGTCCTTAATGAGTGTAAATAATATCAACATTGAACGATGTATAGTGATAGAAAATGCGGCAGTGATTGAACTCCACGGTTTCGCGGATGCCTCCGAGAAGGCATACGGTGCTGCGATATACGCAAGATCAGTCACTAAAGATGGTGAAGTGAAAGTGAAACTAGTCACAAGTAAATCTCGTGTGTCGCCGATTAAGCAAGTAACAATACCTAGACTAGAGTTGTGCAGTGCAGTGCTTCTTACCAAATTAATGCACAAAGCACAAAATGCATTAAAAATGGACATTAAACGAATCTTCTATTGGACGGACTCTACCATAGTCTTAGCGTGGATGAGAAAGGAATCGAGAGACTTAAAAACGTTTGTCTCCAATCGTGTAGTAATCATTCAAGAGCTCTCCGAGATTGGTCAATGGTATCATGTTCCATCAGAACAAAATCCTGCGGACATAATTTCTAGAGGACTAGATCCAGAGAAAATTCAAGAAAGTGACCTGTGGTGGTTCGGGCCATCCTTTCTTCAAGAGCACGTTGTGAACTTCACTAGTGTTTTCAACGACCAACCGAATAGTGAATTATATCAAAAAGAGCTAAGGGATAAAGAGAAGGAATCAGTTTGTTTCCTTTTAAAATATACTGAAATACTTCCAATCATCTACAACTGTTCGTCCTTCACGAAACTGAAAAGAATCATTGCATGGTGTTTACGGTTTATGCAAAATGCTAGAAACCCATTGCATCCAACTTCTGGCAGATTATCTGCATCTGAATTATCTGCCTCTTTGCTATGTTTAGTGAAAAATGTGCAATCGGTGCATTTTGCAAAGGAAATTCAGTGTATCGAGAAAGGACAACAGCTTTCTAATTCCAGTAACTTATTGAATTTGTTCCCAATTTTAGATGAGAACAATATACTTCGTGTTGGTGGTAGATTGAGACATTCAAATTTACCTATTGGACAAAAACACCCCATTTTGATTCCTAATGACAATCCATTTTGTGAATTAATTATTAATTATTATCATATTTTTTATTTTCACACAGGTACTGAGGCTACTTTAGCTAACATACGCTCCCAATTTTGGATTGTTAAAGGGAGATCAACTGTTAAAAATGTAATTAAAAAATGTGTATCCTGCCTTAAGGTAAGTGCTAAAGGTAAACACCAAAGAATGGCAGATTTGCCCAGTGCTAGAGTCAACATAGCAAGAGTATTCACGAAGGTGGGACTGGATTTTTGTGGTCCATTTAACATCAAGTTAAGCCCAGGAAGAGTGAAAAAAGTGTATAAATGTTACATTTGTATTTTTGTATGTTTTGTAGTTAGAGCTATACATTTAGAAATTGTGAGTAATTTAAGTACGGAAGCATTTATTGGGGCTCTAAAAAGATTTATTTCTCGCAGAGGAAGGCCTAGTGTAATTTTTAGTGATAACGGTACAAATTTTGTAGGGGCTAATAACGAGTTTCGTAAAATTTTAACGAAATTATTTAAAAAAGAAAACTCAGAAAATTTTGAAGATTTCCTGGCTTCCGAGGGCATAAAGTGGCATTTTAATCCCCCTGCCACTCCTCATTTTGGAGGTTTGTGGGAAGCTGGAGTTAAATCATTGAAAGGTCACCTCAAAAAAGTTGTGGGAAATACAATTCTTACTCACGAAGAATTTTTTACACTAGTTACCCAAGTGGAGGCTGTATTGAACTCCCGACCTCTTTGCCCCCTCTCTGAAGATCCCAACGATGACTTGGCTCTAACTCCAGCCCATTTTTTAACAGGCTCTTCGTTAACATCCCTACCTGAACCAGAGTTTAAGGAGATTTCAATGAATAGGCTCAGTAGGTGGGAATTAGTACAAAAGTTAACTCAAACATTTTGGACTAAATGGTCTACCGACTATTTAAATCGTCTTCAAGCGCGACCTAAATGGTATAAAGGAGAAAAGAAATTTAACGTAAATGATGTAGTTTTGGTCAAGGGTGAAGATAATTCTAAACTATTGAACTGGAATCTCGCCAAAATAATTGAAATTCACCCAGGAGAGGATAATATAACTAGAGTGGTTACATTAAAAACGAGTAAAGGTGTCTATAAAAGACCTGTAAACAAAATTGTTAAATTACCCTTTGAATCTAACTGAATTATGATTTGTGTCTATATGTTTATATTGCAATTTATTTGTGTTAATTTGTAGTCTAGTGTATTTTTTCATTAGAAAAACTTGAGTAATTTTTATTTAATGTTCATTTATGGTGTATAGTGTTCGCGACCATTACAAGTGTCATCAGATTTGGTAAATTGATGAGTGTATTGAAAATTTTTAAGAAAATTTATCAAGGCGGGCGGTATGTTGAGAGATACGCCTGGCCACTGTGTAAAGAGGGCGCTGTTGTAACCAGCGCAGGTGTAGCGATGAAAACTTTGTATCAGAGCTGTGAGAGAGTGTGTGTGCGGAGGAGTGAGCGAGCATGCTTCACGGAAAGAATAAATGTATACAGTCCATTTGAGTTATTTTTTTGAGTATAAAAAGAGCACACATAAAACCATGAGCTATCGATAGGGCCAAAACAAAACCAAAGCCGAAGAACACCATTTCAGAGTTTGTTTCTAAGACTCATCTAGCTCCAGGAGAAATGATAGCAATAGATATTGTAGGAAAATTACCAAGATCAATTGATGGAAAATTTTATATATTAAGCATTTCTGACCATTATTCTCGTTTTCTTGAATTAATTCCCATTTCAAATTTCACTTCTAATATAATAATTAAACATCTACAGGAATATTTCTCAAGGTTTGGTATCCCGAAGATATTACTTACAGACAATGGCACAAACTTTTGCTCAAACGAATTTGAAAATTTTATGAAAGAAGCAAAAATTGAACATAGAAAGTCTTCGATATATCACCCACGTAGCAATGGATTAATTGAACGCGCACATAAATCTTTAAAAATGAGTGTTGCAGCCATTTCAGAAAGAATTTGTGACTGGACAACCAGTCTATTATTCTTTAAACTTCACTACAACAACACCACACATGCTGTTACACAATACTCTCCAGCTGAAATATTCTTTGGACGCAAACTCAACCTGCCTATAGATGCTTTTAATGAACCAAAATATACCTTTGAATTTAATAAATATGTAGAAACTGTAAAACTAATAGCTAAAGAAATACAGCAAAATGTCAAAATTAATGAAGAAAATTATTTCAAAGTTCATAGTAAATATGTAAGAGGAAGGAAAAAGCCAGATGTCAAATTGGGTGACAAAGTATTTTTAGAGGAATTTATAGCACCAGGTGCTCTTCAAAAGAAATACAATGGACCCTGGGAAGTCAAAAAGATTCTAAGAAATGATAATTTAATAATTCAAAAAGTTGAAAATGGAACACCAAGAGAAAGGAAAGTCCATGTCAGTAAAATATTTGTGCAAAAACCTCTCAACCCTAACTTCCAAAATGAAACAACTTCATTTTAGTCGACAGCTCTTTTCTGAATATCAGAACACAAAAAAAAAAAAAAAAAAATTGTAAAAGGAATTTTTTTCCCCTTTATTTATGGTTTACCAGGGCTCTCTGGGGTGTCAATGATCTGAAATTGATCACTTCAATTCACTGCAATCCTAGTTATGTAAGGCTGGTCCTATAGCTGGGATTCTTCAGAGCGGTCTGGTGAAGACATAAAATTAAATTTTTTCTTACATTTCATGGCCATGCTCTTTAAAAAAAAGAAAACAAATAATAATAAGAAGAATTAAATCAAGTTGTTCTGTATGTTCATAGGCTGTCAGGAAAAATTTGACATCTTGGTACTTTTTCATTTCTCATAACCAAATCAAGCTATTTTTTTCTCTAATTGATACATGAAAATACTGATTTGGCAAGGGAAGAATTGCCACAAGAGTCACTTATTGCTGTGTATGTGAAAGAATTTGATGTGAATACTTGAGTCAATTGTACATATTTTTTTTGAGGGGTATGTTATTTGCTAACATTAGGTTTCAATTCAATGCATTTGTATATGTATATATAAAATTTCTTTTTCTACCTTGCATTTATTTTCATACAACAAATTCATATATAGTGTATATTGCATATTGTGTAAATTTATCCCAGGCACGCCTTTTCTCTCGTTGGAGGGGAAGGATGTTACATAAAAATGTAACACTATTAGCAGATATCAACAACACATGTGTTTGTAAACAACACAACTCTTTGCCACTCACGGCAAGAGAAAAATTTAAACGTCATCAATCGCACCTTGCGAACATCCCCAGTCTGTGAAACACTACGTCATAGGAGAAACTGGTTTTCCTTAGGTTTTCCGTATCTCCGATCAGCAGAGTCGAAAGGAATGACTCCGAAAGAAAGAGGAAAATTTCCTCACGCGTAGTCTGGCAACAGTTTTTAAAATAAGTACGTTGAGAGACGCTAAGAAATGACTTAAGAAAAAAATCGTTATGTGAGAGGTGTGTGTTTTCGGAGGGGCTCCCCATTCATTCCAGTGTTAGGCTTCGAGCCATTTTGCAGCGTGGGGAGCCCCAGCCCAGGCTAATTCGCTGTCAAGTTCTAAATGGAAAACTCAAGAAATAATTTTCACACCTGAATTTTATTCAAATTCAATATTACAGAAGTGTTTGTTCAAAGAGAAATTGTATTTTTTTCCAGCTGATCTTAAAAGAAAGTGAACGTCACGTGTCTACATACAAATCAACGACATGCACGTCAAATATGGTGAAGACTTCTGCAAATCCCAAAAATTAACATAGATGATGTGTAGTATCGCCCACGGTGAATGTATATAAAATTGTGTGTTAAGTGTGTAGCATTAAAGGTGCTTTTTACAAGGCAGTTTAGAAACTGTTGCGCATGGAGTGTACAGCTCAAAGGACTTTTTACAAACTTCTCATAAGAACTGTTAATGAGAATCAAGAATTGATTCGGCTCCTAGATAATGTGAAAGCTGCAAAGACACAATGATTTGTAAAATCTCTTCGTAAAAAATCTGCTATTCCAGAACTGGGTAAATATTATGTTAAATTCATAACTGGTATATTTTTGGGAGTGATTTCGTATCCCATACTTGTAAAATGTAAGATTTGTCACATTGTATACTCAGAATTTTCTGGTTAAAGTATCTTGGTTTAATTTTGAAATTCTGAAATGATATTCGATTTGATATTTTAAATTGATAATATGCCTATCTTGGTTTAATTTTAAAATTCTGAAATGATATCGATTTGATGTTTTAAATTGATAATATGCCCATTGATTTTTTATTCTTTAGTCAAGTAAAGTTTAAATTTTTACTAATCTGTTCTTAGGACAAATTGAAATGAAAATCTTAATCGGCATGTTATCTCGGTGTGTGATAATTGAATCTCATTGTAGTCCACTAATTATTTAATTTCTAAAACTCAACTTAACCAGACTTTTAACGTAATTCAGTTTGGGACAATTTTAATGATTTTCAATTATCACAGTGCACAAATGAGTGTTTGAGTATTATGACTTTTGCTTGAAGGTGCACTGGCTTTCAGCTTCATTTTTTTTCAATTCCTATGTTAGTGTCAGGTATCAGAACTGAATTGAAATTTTGAATTGTTTAGCATGTAGGGATCTCATATTTGAATGTTACAACTATTTAGCCAAGAAATTATTTAATGTTTTTGTCATTCATAATGATCAATAAAAAACAAAGCTCAAAAACTTGAATTGCTTGACTTGCGTTAGTGAATTTTAGGTAAATTTTACTTTTCAGCTTTTATCACATATAAGTTCTGAGTGTTAATTCCTTACCAGGTGAGTGTAATTAAAATAAGTTATTTTCGTCTCTCACAGTTCAGGTTTTAATGCCTAGGCGGCAAACTGCAATGTACTATTTTTTTCTGATCTGAATTTTGTTCAGAAGTACTTCTACCTCTCACATTTTACACCCTATCGATCATGGCAGTTAAGGTCGAAGGTTTTTAAAACCCACACCTTAACAAAACCTTTTGTCATTAAAAAAAAATCTGATTACCTACTAAACCTATTTGTGCAAACCGCAATTTTCTATCATCATTTATTCTTTTTTTTAATAATTTTTTATAGTTTTTACAATCATTTTGGTCACCCTGCACATATTTCCCCTGTAATATGAGGACTAGGGCTGTAAGTAACGGTTCAACGGGAAGGACTAAGACAAAGTTGAACAGTTTTATACTTACATCAACGAACACAAAACGATCAAAGACAAGATCTCTGGTTTCTGGGGCGTTCTTAATCAAAATCGAGCAG
>JAWZYV010000794.1:600000-754016 GCA_038373885.1 Cheiracanthium punctorium | reverse complement strand
GAGAAAGTTAGGAATTGAACTTGCATATCTCCTAGTTGAAACGTCGTCAAATATTGACTAAACCAAGATAGCAGGTAGGATGCTAGAAAAAGTAATAATACATGCAAATATTTTAAGAATTATGGAATGAACTAATTTTTTATGGAAATGTGTAAATTCAATAGTGTTTAAATAATTATGTACCCTAATACAGCAGCTAATTCAAAGGACGATCAAAAACGTGTTTTGAACGCTTTTGGGGCTAGTTGTGCTACTACAGTAGATCTAATAAATCGTGCACAATAAACATCCTTCATAATCTCTGTTTTTTGTTATTTTTCCCTTCGGACCTTTGCTTGAAAGCAATTTTAATAATCTTTAATTGCAGATATGTAATTCAGTGTGCCAATTAAGTGTGTTCCTGCTTTTCTTCAATCTATTGATAACGTTGCGGATTTCCCGTGATTGATGTGTTGAATGTATAGGATGATTCAAGTGTTGAATGTATAGAAAAAGTATTTTAAATATTAATAGTCAAACTTAGCTTTCTTTACGTTACTTGTTTCATAGCTTCTCAAAATGGTAGGCTTTTTATTTATACTTTCGACTGCGGCAAGTTGTAAGTATTCTATGGAAAAATTTTTAATATAAATCCCTGTTGTATATTTCAATACCATGAATATATGTATATATAGGGTAATTCCGAGATAGATGGACCAGCCAAATATTTATTAATGCGCCTCTCCATATATGGCGTAACTATCTCAGTGAGACACTTAAAGAGATTTTGTAAGGCGTGCTACTATTTGCTACTCAAAAAACCTAATAATTTTTCAGCTAATTATCATTGTTTCAGTCGGTGAGTCAAATAATTTTTTATATGGTTATAATTCTGCAATTAAAAGTTTTATTTTATATGCGATCTATCTAGTTTTGATGATATAATCTCGAGGAACATGTAGGCTTAAAAATAACTTAAATGGCGATATGAAATACACAAAGTAGAGTCAGGGTGGGTTGCACTTGTCATCCGGACGATCGCGAGAGATGGACCACGCTTAGGCGTAAGAGATGGGCCACATCTAGGCGAGAGCGATGGACCACGTCTAGGCGAGAGAGAGGGACCACGTCTAGGCGGGAGAGATGGACCAGGTTTTTGTATCAATCTTATGTCACAGCACATAAAAACAATTTCATCTATATTAAATGTCACATAGTAATTCATGTAAACTTAATAAAACAATTAAAATTAATTTAATTGCAAGTACGTTAATTTTAATTTTCATGTAATGAAAATAAAAATTTATAAATTTAATACGTATACAACTTTTTAAATTATTTTATGCTGGTACATCTTTCCCATTCATATGTTCCATCTCACCCGGAGTAGCCCGGGTGAGAGGGACCACAAAGTAAATGTTTCTAAAAATCATTTAAATAAAATTCCTTTACATATATGATCTTCTGCATTAGGATTTTTGTAAGAAATATCATGCACTATATGTATATACTGTGAAAAGTAAAATATATATATATATATATATATATATATATAGCTGTTAGAGAACGAAGAAAATACGTGGTCCATCTCTCCCGGAATTACCCTACATAAAAATAAATTTATTATTTTTTTAGAAAAACAATAAGTGGCATTTCTTTTAGTTTTTCTAGCGTTTTGACTTATAACAATCGCTTGTTTTTAAAAGTTTTTTATTTCAGCTCAAAAATCATTATTTCAATGACATTATTTCTATTAGAGTATTTTTTTTTTCTAATTCATTTTTATCTTGATTTATAATTTTAAACGCGCATTCTTTGAATTTAAAAGCTGGTATAAAGTAGTTTGCCTTCACAGTTTCAGTTAGTAAATAATTCTTATTCTTAACTTGAAATTAGTGCTTTTAAAAAAGCGGAATATTTATATATATATATATTCTGTATGTATGAAAAAACATATTAATCTCATGTCCTTACAAAAATATATTCTTGTCATCTTGAAAACTTCAGGATTTTAAGAAAGTGCCCTAGTAAGAGAAGATCCGAGATTACCGTGTTTCAGAAAGCTTTTATAAAAATCGGAATTTTTGTGAATTTAAATCAGTCTGAAATTATAACATTTTTTAAGGTTTATAAACAATAAAGCAATTCATAATATACATATTGAAATCAATACGATCTTTCGGATTTTTGATGAGTTATTTTTTACTCATGGTAAAATTATGAACTAAGTAGTTTCCTAAATGTGCTTCCTATAATTTTCTAAATGTGCCTAATAAATTGCCTATAATTTCCTTTACAACATTAGATAATAAATTGTTCAGTATGTAATCTTTAAGCTCGCGGGATCTACAGTAGTAATTATACCTTGCTCTTTGAGACACACTGCTTTGTATTCAGATATTGCTGCACGATTGTGTGACACAAATATATATGTATATATTATAAGAAAATATGTAATAAAAATGTTGCTTTTCTGCTGTATTTCAGACACATCACTGTAAAACTTTGACATTTCTTATTGCTTAATTAACGTGCTGTAAGTAGAGGTCTGAGCCGTGGGGAAAAAAAAAACTGATGCAGCGAATTAGGGACTTTTAATATTCCTAAAACAAAGAAACTTCACAATGCAAACAAACTTAACAATACAAGAAACTTAAGCATGCACAGTTATAGCTGTAACAGCGACTAAATGCCACCATTTCCATGCAGCGTCTTTGCATGTTAAATGTGTGAGAGCGAATGTGCCCGTAGAGAGAAAGAAAATGCAATAACTCAGTTGCATCCCTCCTTTTCTGATGGAAGTAATTAAAAATGCTTCAATTTTTCCTCACATAAAATGCTTGCGATAAAACTTTTTATACGATAAAAGTTGTTAAAATGAATTATGAGAAACAATAAAAACAAATGTAGCTTTGACCACTCGCTATTTGATCCAAAAAAAAAGTGACCATCTTTACTGTGCACATCTTTATTAGCACTCTAAAATTTAAGATATTCCTTACTACTTAGTAAACATAGGACAGGAAGAAGCAAACAGCGTTCTATAACATACATGTTAAATGCAGTTTAGTAGTTTAGACTAATAATATTACAGGTAGATGTATGGAATGTTTCAGTTGCGTCTCTACTGGAATAAATATTTTTGTCTATGATGATGGATCCTTCATAACAAAATTTCATTGCGTGTCCTGACTGTGTTTTGTTTATAAATATATAAAAATAACTCAAACATATCCTGATTTCATACAATCAAATAAAGTCTATGACTCAAGGTGAGAAATTTTGGGTTATATCAATGCAAGAATCACAGAAGGGTCTCAGCATTTCAGTTGTATATTTGGGGATTCTACTTGTAGAAAAGTATGTAGAACTTCCATGAATGAAGTCACGGTCAAAGTAAACACATTTTATATGCCCATATTCAAATATTTTGAAACGTACATTTTACTTCATAAACATGCCAGCATTCACTCTCTAATGGTATAAACATATTTGATTACATAGGGAGAAAAAAATGATTCTACTTAAGCAAATTACTTTTCAAGAAATAATCACTCCACTCACTGAAAATTATCTAGCAGTAAATTTTCGGCTTTTTACAGGGCAAGCTATTAAATATTTACTTCTTTAGGAGCATCGGTGTGTTGTTTACAATTTTGATCCTCAAAAAAATTATTTGCTCTTTGAAAAATGAAGTTAGACTGCTGTAAAAAAATGTTTTTTTCATCGAAGTTCGATATTACTTCTGAATTTTACGGTGACGCCGAAGCACGTCGATTTGAAACACGGTGGAGGTGGTGATGCAGACCGGTAGCTTTAAGATTATTAATATAAAATAGGTAATTTTACTAAACGTTCGGGATATTTGAACCTGAAAAATATCCTGTGGCGTAAAATATGAACTCTGCTTTAAATTCGTAAACACAATATCCATTAAGAAAGATAGGTCTACACTTTATTCAGTCTTATAATTTTTGTGCATAGCAGAACTTTATATAGCTTCAGTCGTTAATTAGTTCACGTTTCAATAAATAATCAATGTAGTTACAAATGTTTCAAATATTGAGATTTTAATATTAAATACCTTAATTATTCAAACTATTATTTTATTTATTCAAAGCACATTTTGTAAAAGTTATTTATTTATAACATTTCATTAATCAGTTTAAAAGTGCTTTTATCATGCGTTTAATAAGCAAAAAATAAGTTTAAAATGTAAAAGTAACTTACCAGACTTTTATTTTTTTTTATTCTGGTAAAATAAATTGTTAGAATTGCCATTTGAATAATGTTTTAAATATTTTTCGCCTGCTTTTTAAAAATTTATTTCTATTTGCTTTCAAAAATACGTAAATGCATGCTTTTTATTCTCGAACATTACAATATATATATATAGCATACGTATGCATGTAGTACATATATATGTATGTATATACATATTTTTTCTATGACGTAATTTATGTCTGTTTTATTATTGCAAAGTCAGCCGCTTAAAAATGAGATATTTAGACGGTAACAAGATATTATCACTAATTTATTTCGGGCATCACTTTTTTAATAGACGTTCTTTCGGGTTAAACATTTTTGTGAAATAGCGTTAATTACTGCAGCTTTCTTTTGCGTTTTTGTTCAGATATCTGTAGAATGTTAGCATCAAGAAAGCGAAGCATATGATCCTATAAAACAGTCCGAAGAATTAGAACCACCGTGGTTCAACTGACAGATATTTGTCGGTGAAGAAAAATTATAAACGATTAAATATTTTTAAATTAAGTAAATAAATTAAAAAATTGCATCTCAAAACTTTATTATTACTTTCAATTAATCTCACTTTTTAATAATTACGGGTGGGGTGGTAGGGGAGGAAATCAAACTGTAAATATCACATTCGGTTAAACACTCGAAACATGCATCCAATTTTGTATGCTGAAATTTTCTTGGCATAAAGCCTACATATTTTGGACAACTTTCAGGGAAAATTCTAAACAAAAATTTCAAAATGATTCAAAATTTTCTGAGACGACATCTTTTTCAGAAATTATTGCTAACTGCCGTATGTTTAAAGATTTTCTTAAAATTCATATTTTTAGAAAAGTAATTACATTCTTCATACAACTCAAATGTCGGAAATTGACTTTTCTTGACATCAGCATATATTGGAGAATGTGCTAGAAAATGTTGGGAGGTAATGGGTTAATATTGGGTTCAGATGCGGAATGAATTCGAACTAAAAGCTAATCTAATAACCAAAATGGTGGGCGTTAACCTGGGAGTTTTTCAGGTCATAAAGATCTGTTATTTTTTAGAATATAGATAGAATAGCACCACGTACAAGGTATTTTCCGAATATGCATTTCTCTTCAACATACAGACCAATCCAGAGCGTTTACATTCTTTCTGACTGATTGGAGAAGCAAAGTCATTGCAAAATACACAGTGTTCTTTAATCATGCTGATTTATAAACCGTCATTTAATTAGGAGAATGCTTTACCTACAAAACGATCTTTGGCGAGCCTTATTTTTAATGTATGAATAGGCAAATTACAATTTGTGAGGTATAATACAGACACTGGATGGTGCGGGACCTGATGGATCTAGGGTAGTTTAGAGCGCTTTGTTTCCCCCCCCCCAAAAAAAAAAAATGTATATTGCATAAGGAGAAATATTTGCTTTATTGCGCAATATGATCAAATCATTTTTTTTGTTGTTGTTCAATTAGTCAATTCCAAACATTTTTCATTTTTAGTGTAACATTTTGGTCTATTATCCATTTTATTTAAGTCAAATAGGGATAGCTTTTAAAAGCAAGTCGACATGATTGTTCTGCCAAAGCACTATTTTAGGGGGGGAAAAAGCTGTCAGTCTCCAAATTGGAAACTCATGGACTGAGCAAAGAGATTCACCGCCATGCGAAAACCTGCGAATGGAGTTTGGCCTTCCCAGAGCTAATCCATTTTTGGCTTGCTACTGGACTTGCATTTTGTACTCAAAACAATCATATTATCTAACTATTTTTAGGACAAATGCAGGGCATAAGCGTTCTTCTTGTATTTTGTAACGCGAAGCCTCGTCGTTTGACAAAGCCTTTAGAACTGTGCAACGAGTTTTCGTTTTGAAACAACATATTACAAATGTGATTTTATGCCTACAATGGATTTAGCGCAGTTTCTTGCTCAACACCCTTCCTGATTTGATATTCTCCTCTCACACTTAAGAGAGTCCATCTACGAACCAGTTTATTTTGGACCGAGTATATTCAAAAAATGTTTAATTCTATTGTTATCCCAAGTCAAAGTGATACATTTTACATTGTTCCATGCTGTAATTATGAGTAACTGCATAATAGAACGCGTATTCGAAAAAAATAAGCAATTTTTTTTTCACTGTACGTATACTTTGTGAATACTTTGTGAATATTCCAGAATACTTTGTGCCATTCCTGAAAACTATCTAAAACAGCCTAAAATATTATCTTTAGGGAGTCTACTAATCGAGCTGAATTTTGAAAATATTCAAATGATACAGTGTAGAAAAATGGTCAAGCAATAACAGCGAACATTCCAAATAAAGCAACGTTTCCACAGAAACAACTGCAAATTAAATAATTTCCATACATTTATCTTAACATAGATGACGATGCGGATTTCCAAGGTCTAATTAAAATGATAGAGGAAGTAACGCTGTTAAAGTATAAATTGTCTAATTCATTGTTGCAAAGGCACTTGTGTTTTTTTTTTTTTTTTTTTTCTTTTTTCCTGCTTCAAGATGTTAGGGGTTTATTTGACTATGGTGCTTGCTGCAAACTGTAAGTATTCAAGATGAAAGTAATTTATATAAACAATAGGGTGAGTAAAAAACAAAAACTTCTTTTTTCTATTTTCGATGCTGGGTGGTGCGGAAAGGGTGACCTGTAGGAACAATATACGCATGAATAATTTGAATTTTGTAGAACAATTTCGTGATCTACCTCAAAGACGTTGAAATTTCAACTAAATGCTTTTTTAAAATGTTTTCTAGAAAAAAGGAAAAACAAAAACTGTCATTGATGGGTAGTGCAGAAAAGGGACCTTTGGGGGCACAAAATGTACATAAAAAAGATGAGGATTGCAGGATAATTCCTGCATTTGAAGCAAATAAATAGAAATTTCAATAAATTTGTAAAAATTTCAATATCACTTTGACTTATTTATTGGAAATGATTTTTCATACAGGATGTCCGTAAAATACCGATTTGATTTTATTTCTTAAATATTAATCCTAGACATATGTAATGGAAACGTTACATAAAAATGAATATAATTTTACACTATTAATTAAAATTTGCAGTAGATTAAATCTACATAAATATAAAATTGAAATTTTTATTTAACCCCGAACAAAAAGAAAAAGTTATCTTAAATTAGTAAATTGTGTCCCATTAATTAGGCAATATATAAAACAGCTCGGCGAAACTAAACTAAACAAATATTGTTTTAAACCACTTTCCAATGGCTCTCGAAAGAAAACATCACATTTCAGGACTGTACACAAATCACAGAAGAAAAGACTCTTTTCATAAATACACAATACTTTTGCTTGAATTGGTGTTGTACAAACATCTGCGACTTATTTAAACATGTCTCCAAGTCTATTTATGTTAAATGGCTGAGATTTTGTACATCACCTCAGTAATGTACGATAAACATTTTACTAACCGAGATGAATGAATAAATCATTCTACATACTTCAATTTTTTTGTAAAACTTTAAACTGCATAAAACTGATTTTACATTTATGAACACTAAATATTATTGAAAAGAATAATTATTCGCACTTTTTAAAAATAAACAATAACAGTTTGCTTTAAAAATTTTTAAACTTATCAAAAAAAGAATATCTGCGAGGAGAAATAAAAAAGGTAAAACATAACGTCCGAAATTTATTGTATTTTTGGTTTAAAGTAAATCATTTTACGATAACATTAATGAAAGTTAATGTCGTTAGCGTATTCATTATAATAAGTAAATTAAGAGTACATTGCCGCCATCTGGTACTGTCAGACCTAATTAAATTTAAGGAGTCGTGTTCCTTCAATTTAATTGCTGATAAAGTCTGATATTTTTTTCTTTTTTAACAGAGATTTTACTACTCCCAGTGAGTTAAGATACCTGGTGGAACCAGTTCAAAGTCACTGATAAAAATGTAGTAAAAGAACAAGTTTAAAATGCTCAGACATATAGAAACAGCGAAAAAAAAAAGTTAAATCCATTTTTTGCTTTATCTATCGACAAATCATGCCCTTGAAATTCTAAACATAGATTTTCACTACCTTTTAATAAAAATTGGTCGAATATTAAAGAAAAATTTCAAACTTTAAACTGCAATTGAAATATCCACTTGTTCATGCCTGTATTGATATGTAAATAATGAATCATTGATAGATGCATTTATTCACGGTAGATATTTTGTTATAGGAATCCGTGTTGTACGGGTCCTGAGCTATACTCCACCTGGAGTGCGGGCTGAGCGTATAATTGCTGTAAATATTATTTGCACTCCTCAGAAATACAATGATATTTAATGTTGCCATTCAAATGTTATATTAATTAGTAGCTAAAGCGTAATAAAATCAGAACATCTGTTTCAGCTATATTTTTAATTATGTAAAACCTATTGGATACCTTGCGTATTTGCCACCCATGACATTTTTCATTATTTGGCGACTTGCGTATATGTATAGTTAATAATTAGCTCTAAGAAAAAAGTTCTTCATATGTTTTCTTTGATAAAAACTACGGAACAGCTAGGACAGCTTGCCACCAATGGCGACCTTCCATTACTTGGCGATTTACACATGCTCACAACCTATAATTATTGCTCATGTAGGTAACCGGAAAACCGTTATCATACATAATCCTTTGCAGATTGGCGTATTTAGCACCACGAATTATATCATCTCGCCGCGCTGGCAAATATCCAAAGTGTACTATAACTGCTATAATGGCATAGTTAACGCCGCCAAATATGTCTACTGGTAGCAAATACTCCAGCTGGACCGAACCGGCCTTAAAAAAATCTGCATTTTAATTATTTTTCATTTTCAAGATACTGGGTTCTAACATTCTGGAACGCAGTATAGATTCACCCTGCTTGGAAACATACCATTTTGCCAGATCATTCCTAATGCCAAGATGGCGCTTTTGAAATCATTTACAATTAGTTATTCTGTTTTGGGAAAACGAATAATCGCTAATTCTAAACTCCTGTTGTCTAAGCGAACTTACTATTTGAAATTGTCAACTTTGTGTAACGCACTTTGAGTTATTTATTTCATATACTTTTTTAATTTGGCGTAAAATGGGTGTAATTCTACTTCCTGTTTGATAATTTCACGCGATTCTACATACTTGGAATTGCTTTGTTGCAAAGTAATGAATGATTTTATGCCAAATCTTGAAACCATTATGTTTATTTTTTCAGTTTTTTATTAATATCTTCTAAAATAATTCGATTTTCGAAATTTAAGTCAGCTCACCAGATTCCTCGGAATTTTCCGAATCCGTGGACATGTTTCTCGAAATTCAAATCCCCACGGATTAGGAGAAGATTGCCCAACAAGCTCTTGACAGCGGCGGCTGCGGCTGTTATTATTATTATTTTTTTTTTTTTTTAGAATAGAGAGATACAAATTCCATAACGCAAGTTATAAATTTATAATTTTGTTTTTTTTATTTTGACAAATTCTTTATTTAATATGTATTTCGTAAGCGATAGAAATCCAATTTAGAATAAAAATGTAAATAGGTTACTAAACGTTTCTGGTTCAATATCATGTAAAAATACAAAACAGAAATGAACATACGAGTCATTTTTTCTCTGCTTTCTTAAAATTAATGAAAAATAATGAAAGTTTGCCTTTTAATTATAACATCGCTAACTATTTACAAGAATTAATGTATGTCATTTTTTTACTGAAAATTCTATATTTCTTCGTTTAAAAGTCATTTGTATCTGTTTTATTATAATTGTAAAGTCAATAAATCAAAATAGACGTATGCAGATTATGACAAGTTTATTTCTCGTTATCATATTTTATTAAATGTTCTTCCAAAAATATTTTTTATGAAATAGTTAAATTTATTTCAGATTTCTTTTGTGTTTCTGGTCATATAACTGTAGAATGTTACCGACAAGAAAGGGAAGCATGTAGTCACATCAAAAAACCCAAAGCATTTCCAAGCACTGTGGATGACATCAGAGATACTTGCCGGTGAGTGCGAATTATTGTTACATGTATTCCGCGAAGAAGATCGAACAAAAAAATACATAAAAAATATTAATTTCAATTTATTTAACTTAATAGAAATTACGCAGGGAGGAAATACCATGGTACGTGTTACTTTTTTAATCGATGAGCACGCAATCTCCGATGATGTTAGTTTCTGTGAAAATTATTAAACTTAAGTCTGCTTTTCTTTAAATGCTACAAGCATGACTTGACATTTCTGAGCATTTTAAAGAGCCAACCAATAATTTTAAACATTTAACGACTTGAGGCAATAGCATAAGCTTGAGCAAAGCGCCAGTACTTTTTGAAAAATACTTTTTGACTAACACGAACGAAAACGGTCGTTGCAGCTATAATTTTGCATCGCATTCGCATGCTTACATATAATTTCAATTTAAAAGAATGAAATAAAATAATAAAATCTCCGAATCGATTGGGGAATTTGGGTTCTAGCTATCGCTTTCAAAAGGAAGTATAAAAAAAGATAACAATAAAAAAAGATAACGATAAAAGAAAATTCTATTGTAAATTTTCAAAATTCTCTTTTCTTCCCTTTTAATGGTTGTTGAGACTTGACCACAACGAGGGCAGCAGATGTTGGTCATTTCATTATGGAGTCGCCATAAGCAGATAAACGTTGCCCCCTATGAGTGGTCTCCTAATTTTGAACCAATTCCAACTGATAGACTTAGTAAATGAGATCGGCACCCCCATAGACATCATTTGATCATGGAGGATATTGGAGCCGCAAAGAGATTTTACGTGCGCCTGCTTCCATTAGCATACATGGTCCCATAGCAGTCCACCCTCCCAAGCATTGGCCACGCCAGTGCTGCTACACTTTCCGCGTTTTTAAGATAACGGAGCTCAGAGAGTGGCACTGTGGGACAGAGCACTCTCAAAACTCTGTGGGACATTTTCAAAAATTAACACTTTTTAAATTTTTGTATAACCTCTGTACAGAGAAATACGCAATTGGTAAAATGTGTCCCATTTACTAATGATGTGATGAGGTATACTAATAAATTTTAGACTTTTAGAATAATAGGTCTCAGAGCTATGGGGATAAAATATGTCGATTTAAAATACTTTCCAATGGCTCTCGAAGGGGAAAGAAAGAATTAAACATCCATATTCAAACTCATGTAAAGCCGCAAATAAACTTTTTTTTTAAGATTTCTCTGACGCGTTTTATGATGAAAGGCTGAAACTTCGTTCATCACCTCATTAGTGTATGGAGCCCCGTTTTACTTATTCTCGTTTTAATTTTTTTTTACGGGTGTTGTATGCAATCTTCAAAAGTGTAGGTCAAAAACTACTTATAGTTAATGTTTCATTCCGTGTTTATAACATAGCTGTTTTAATTTTTATTCTCTGCGGAAACATATTATTATTACTTTTTTATTTAAGCTTGATGGTAAAAATACAATCGATTTCTCTTAAGTGCGTGTCTTAGTTTCATTTTACGTTTCATAGAGCACGTACCAACTTACACTCTAGGTATTGGCAACTTTTCTCCCCGCGGGGCAAGTTAAAACATTTATCATTTTACTTCGGGCCTTGGTTAAAGGAAAACTATAAACATTACAATCAAAGAAGAGCATTCATAACCAAATATTTGCGCTTTAGATTCGGTCCGTTTTTCATTTTAATTTAAACAAAAACATTTTCAAAAATAGTTCACAAGAAACTGCGCCGTGCTTGCTTACGACAACCTTCTGAGACTTTTATCATTGCGTCAGAATGTCTTATCAAAATAGGAGAGAAAGGAGGTTCAGGTGCACTTTCCTTATTTTTAATTTAATGGGATTTTTTTTCGATTCTTGGGAAATAATGTTGAGTTTTAAAAGGAAAAAGAAAAAAGAAAAGATTAAAGCAAAGCACAGAAAGATTTAAACTGGATGAAGAGAGATTCACAGAAGACAGTGCACTAAACATGAAACTTCAGCAAGCGCCCGTTTATCATATCACACTTTCTTAGAGAAGAATCGTCTTGTTTTAGTAGATCGACCTATGTGTCAATCGACTAAAGTGTCAATGCGAAACATAAATCTGAATAGGTTTCTTCTATAAAAAAGTAAAACTTATTTTTAATGGCCAGCCGACAAAAAAAGAAAATAATACAGAACACAAAAATACAAAAAACAAAGTAAGGAAAATCAGCTGCTCATACCGTCCTCTTGCCTTTCAATATGGACCGGAGAGCGCTGCACAAGTCTGCAGGTGGCGAATGTCCATTTACTGTTGTAGGTTACAAAGAGGGCAATTCGGGCTCTGGACAACTTTTAAACGATATAAATGTTTTGCCAGACAGTCGTGGCAAGTCAGAAGTCGACGCATAGCCACTGCCTCTGCCCTTGATGTTGTTGGACTACAATAAAACATAAAGTAAAGAAAAGTCTAAAAGTAACACATAAGATATTTAGTTTCGAATTCTTCTTCTTATTTATTTTTTTTATTTTTGCGCACTATGGAACATTTTGGAATGGCATTTATGTTTCCTTTTGATTTTTCTGGTGAATTGCATGCATACAATATTTCATTTTCTATTTTAGGACTCTTAAAGAGCTAGCAGATTGCATTTTGCCTGTTAGAGAGAAATGTTCCGACGACCTTGATGGTTTGAAGAGATTCCGGGAGATAATAGATTTCTTACACGAAATCTGCAATGAAGACAGTGAAATATTTCAAGGTGTCTTATCTTTTTAATTTTCGTTCCACTTTTTTTCTGTAATATCTGACTCGCTTTTACATGTTAGAGGTTATGGACGAATCATCTTTTGCTTGTGAATATACATGCACTTGAAAAATTTGCTACTTTTATCCACACGTAGCGCTGTTCTTACTTGTGGTTTCAGCACAATGCGCTACACTTTACTCGAAAGTCGTGCTGTTATACTACAAAAGCAACACTACTTCCGCGTAAAATCAGCATTTTATTTGTAACTGCGTAATAGCACACTTTATAAAATTAAAATTAATGTATCGATTTTCTTCTTTTTATAAGCCTGTCTGTCTGTTCGTCTTTCTTCAAATTGACTTAAACACGTCAGATAGTCTCGTCCTGTAACTCTAAATAGTCTTTCGAACAGAAACAAAATATTTCCAATTCATGTACGGGACTATCGGTATTTAAACACGTACTAACAGTTTCGTCCATATAACTCAAAATAGTCTTTCGAACAGAAACAAAATATTTCCAATTCATTACGATCTATAGGCTGTCCTTGTGTTTAGAGTCGTTTAAGCCACAATTATCTATTTTTAACAACACAAAATGATAGCAAAACAACAGGAACACTCAAAAGATTTCCAATACATTACGGTCAATGGCAATTTTAGGGGCATTCATCCATTTCAAGCACAATACCGTCCTACCACATAAGTTAGGTAATGGTCCGACCACAGTCACGTGCCTCCCTCAAGAACTATGCCAAAAGTCGCCAAGCTTGGCGACTTTTGGTGTACGTGTGTGTGTATTTAACTCTCAAATCTCAAAAACTATTATGAAATTTCATATATAAGATTGTTGTAACATCTAGTTGTGCATCTCGATTTTTGGTTCCAATCTACTGGAGAGTTTATTTACAGGACCACCGAAAATAATTTCAGTACTTTAATGTCTATGGACATCTTCAATATAATACAACTGTAGACAGTCATTGTTTGGTACATGCCCAAAATTTCGCCGTCTGTTCTCGACCTTGGCGAGTTTTGCCAAAATATGGCCAAATTTGGCGATAGTCAGACATTTGGTCCATGCCCAAAGTATCGCTATTTGTCATCGTACTTGGCGAGTTTTGGCGAAATGTCGCCAAATTTGTCGATAATCTGTCATTGTTTGGTCCATGCTTAAAATCTCGCCAAATGTCGTCGACATTGAGGAGTTCGCCGAAATATCGCCAAATTTGTATAACTCTTAAAACTTTAACCCGTAGAATTTTGAACTTTTGTATTTAGAACTATTGTAATATCTACTGTTTTCAATATCTTTTTCGACAACAATCGACTGGGAATTTATTTACAGGGTGAGCCAAATGACTTTAAATACGTTGAGGTGTATGGATGCATTCAATTCATTGAAAGTCTGTGGTCAATGACTACTTTGGCTATACCCAAAATCTCGTAAACTATCTCAAGTTTGTCGGCTTTTGGTGAAATATCGCCAAATAAAGTGTCAGAAGGAAATATTTCAAACTGAACCCAGCTTGGCGATATCGAAATATTTGGCTAGAAATCGCTAAACCTTACTATTATTGATATTTTATCTCTTTCAAACAAATAAGTTTGAAGGAAGTGCGTCGAAAATACTTTTTATTTAATAGACGTGCAAGGAAGTAATGTGTTGGACACATCAGATTTTTATTTTTATTGATCCTGCTCATTACCACGGAAAAGGGCTGAATGTAAACGAGGCATTAATGAAATACATTGGATTCATTACAAAAATACCGTACATGCGCCTGCCGCGATTCCTGGTGGCAAAGAAAATCTCGCACTTGTCGGATTGTTTATTTTCGTTTGAGTCCCGGAAAATTATGGCGGTAGAAATCGAGTTTGTAGCTTTTCTAAAAAAGAAAATAAGTATTTAAAAACTTAATCAGGATGTATGTTCAGCAAATAAAGTGAAATGTTATCAAAATATTAACTGTAAATGCGACATATCGTAATTAAATTTGGAAGTGACCTGTTCTTCAGGGGTCAAGTTTTGTCTAAAATACTTATTCTACGTGTCGAATAATTTGTTGCATATAAATCGGTTAACTAGAACGCGAGACAGGGAGTTTCGGTATGCCCATTGTATAACATAAGTTTGACAGTTTCTTGCCAACTTTGGCGGTATCGCTTAGCTGGCTTTAAGTTTTAAAAACTTACATCTGTCCTTAAACTTATGTGAAATATGTATTTCGTCCACATCAACACGACTGTTTACTAGAGCTTTCTAAGACCATTTTTTACATAAACTGGACTTTTAAGTTACGAACCCGACAATTAAGAACAATTTTCTTATCAAAATTAATACCTTTCTTTTACTTTCCAGCTATTGAAATCTCGATTTTTTGTGGTTTTAAGTGTTTTATTTTCAGAAGCTTATAGAGAATGTTATATATAATCGACATAATGTACTCGAGGTTCGTAAGTTTCTTCGAGTATTGGTTACGAAAATATATGCAAATGAATTTAATTGGGAGTTTGACAGTCTCTTAAGTAAAAGGACTTCCTTTTATACTCGTACATATACTCGTACATTATCTTTAACTTTAGAAACTAAGATAACGCTCAGATTACAGAAATTTAAACTAATTTGAACGTTTTGCTGTAACCCCAATTTATTTTTTTATAAACACAGATATATATTCCAATTTTATTTATTTTTTAAGGAATTAAATGAATACCAATTATAAAGAAATGTGGTAAAAATAATACAGAGTGTATGGACAGGCTTATATCAGTTTTAATTAAAAATATCAAAATCTTTTTTAAATGCTTTAATAAGACAATTGCTTCTATTTGTGTCAATTAAAATTACTTATTCCTTATTTGCATGTTTTTTCCGTTAAAAACAAGTTACATTTCTGAATCAGAAGTTAGTAAATAAATAAATAAATCTAAAACTACGAATACTCTAACAATAATTGACAAAACTATACAGCCCGATGCTATCACTTCTTGCAATTCTTGCGTATTTAGGAAATGTGGAGCGAGCTACTTTTCAAAATGATAGCTCTCCATGTCAGATATCTTATTGATCTTAGTGAGTGATTAACTTGTAAATAAATAAACGGCAAGTACATGCGCATGCGTGTTGGCAATAAATTATAGTTCATTTGGTAAACACTCAAATTCACACAGCATCTCACTAAATTTATATTCTGAATAGAGCAGTGCTTAAGACTGCACTCTATTTATATTCGGACTATTTCATTTGCAATTGGTAGGCGTAACTTGCTCTTAACAAGTCAGTATGTCTAATGAGTAACTTTCTCTATATATCTCTTAACATCCAATGTTCATACATTAAAATGTCGCTCTTCTTTAAATAATTGCTTTTTCATAGTTATCATTAAAAATTTTACTTTTTGGCTATGGGCTATTGGAAGTATGCTTTTTTTTCCTAGTTCATATTAGGTTTAATGTTTGCAGGGCTTTCATTGTTTATATCTTTAACGCTGGCTTTTAAGTCCTTTCACTAAGTGTACACAGCAACTGCAAAGGATTATTATCGAGAAATATAAAACGTAATTTACAAAGATTTGAAGTCTAAGAAGTAGAAAATGAAAATTTCTTTAACTAATGTTTTGCAATAAGTATTCAGAAATAATCTCTGAGTACTTTTTAGTAATAAAAAATCTGATGTGGACAACACATGACTTCCTTGCACGTCTATTACAACAAAAATATTTCCGGCGCATTTCATAGAGACTTATTTTGATTGAAAGAGATAAAATACTGCAGTAATATTAAGGTTTGGCGATTTCTAGCCAAATATTTACGATATCGCCAAGGTGGGTTCAGTTTGAAAGATTTGGTTTTAACACTTAATTTGGCGATATTTCAACAAATGCGGACAAGCTTGAGATAGTGTGCGAGATTTTGGGCATTGCAGGGGAAGTAATTGACCACAGACCACAACGAAATGTATCCATACAGCTTAATGTATTTAACATCATTTGAGCGACTCTATAAATAAATTACGCAGTCATTCCAATACCAAACGAGATGCACAGTTCTATGTTACAATAGTTCTAAATACAAAATTTCAACATTCTACGGTTAGACGTTTTAGAGTTATACGAAATACGAAACTATTTTTCGTGCTAAATTACGTGATATTTCGGCAAACTCGCCAATGTCGATGACAAATGGCAAGATTTTGGACATAAACGAAACAATGACTGATTATCGCCAAATTTGGCGATATGTATTGTGCTTGAAATGGACGAATGCCCCAAAAACTGCCATTGACCGTAACGTGTTGGAAATCTTGAGTGTTCCTGTAGCAGAACTATAAATGATAAAGATACTTTTTTCGATGGAGAAATTCATTTTGTAACCCTTAACAGCATATATCACATTGTCGTTTGAAATAGCCTAATACCTGTAAAATACGCTTTCATGAAGTACTGCCCATAGAGCGTAACATATTTAAAATCTTTTGGGCGGTCCTGTAGATAAGCTATCCAGTCGAATGGGATCGAAAGGGGAGGTGCACAACTAGATGTTACAACAATCCTAACTATGAAGTTTCAACATTCTACGTGTAATAGTTTATGAGATATGCGAATTTAATGAATTCGGCCCATAGCGGGTAGTGAATTTAGAATCTTTTGGGCGGCAATGTAGATGAACTATCTAGTCGATTGGGACCAAAAGAGGAGGTGCAAAACTAGATGTTTCATCAATCCTAAATATAAAGTTTCAACATTCTACGACCAATAGTTTCTGAGATATGAGAGTTTTATACATTCGTACTTACAGTAGGGTGAATCGAAAAAAATCAAGTTAATATTTTCGAGAGGCTATAGTGCGGAATAATTGCGATTCGTGAATAGAAGAAAAAAAAATTATTCAAATCGGATTTTATCTTCCGATCGCGCAAACCGTCTTAAAATTAAAAATAATTGAAAATTTCCGGATTTTTTTCTGAATTAAAAAAAAAATATATACATATTTTTAATCGCTATACTGAAAAATAATGGCTAATGGTACTGTTTAATAATAATAATGAAAAAAATTACGTTTACAGAATATCTTCCGATCGCACAAGCTCAGTAAACATCGGGTAAAATTCAGATTTGAGTGATTTTGATGCATCAAGAAACTAATCCTCTGAGGTGAGTTTGAGTACCAATGTTAACATCTGTATGTAAATTGTGCAGCTCATTACTTATTTAGATATTTGATAAAATTTAATCAACCCAGAACTCACCACGGGGAGATGGCTGCACCTCGAGTTCCACCCATACCCTTCCCCCCATCCTACCAATGAGGGTGTTTTTCATTTACATTACTTAAATATGTAAATATATTATATATATTTCTAAGTCTGACTTTTAGTCGCAACTTTGTATTGCGATTTTGTGTTGAATCCTGTATCATGGATATTGATTTTAGCGTGGCCCTGATGAAGCCATCTCTTGATTGGGGCCCACATACTTTAAGCGATAACCCCGTTGCCAAATTGATTCCCTGCTCGATAGCTTGCGTGTTGCAGGGAAATTTTTTAACATCCCAATCTGAAATATCACTTCACTCAACGAAGGAATATATTTCTTCATAGGTCATTCTCAGAAGAAGAGGTGGCGATGATAATTTTGCTACATTCCAATCAATTACTTCTGCAAAGTCTGCCGCATGGAAGTTTGAAGTAGAAGTGATAAAGTTCTGATGCATTTACCTTTTGAAACAGTGCCTGACTTTTAACACTCTTCTTAGCCCCATCTCTCTTATGTGCCTTCTATTGTCAAAGTCCATTGCCATGGGTAGGTTTTCTCTGTGAGCAAATAATGAGTTTCGTTCAATTACAGTGAATACCACTTTCTTCAGGACTTCAGGCAAAGTATAGAGATGTTTCTATGTACAGATGAACAAGATCGTCTTTAATGTACTGACTGCATTTTATTTCAAACCAAACTGGCATGTAAGATTTTAAAATAAATGTCACTATAGCTTTTAAGGAATCTGATGAGTTTTCCACGCTCACTTAAGTCGAAGGACTCTATTTGCACAAGTGAGCCATCTGGCCTATGAAATTGGGCCGGGATCAACCTTTGATAAGTCATTTGAAAAGTTTCCACTTTTAATTGCTTGACTTACGTCAAAAAGATATCTTTGGTCCTTGCTCAACAGTTGTCTGCCCACTTCTGGAATTTCACAATCAATTACTTAAAATTTTATCACTGAAAGCTTTTCACAACAAATAAGGTTCTGCCCAAGTGGTCCACTAAATGATCTTGGGCCATTTGTTTCACCATCCAAATGTTAGAAACGATGGCGATAAGATAGTTCAACAAAACGCAATAAACAGACAGCTCACTTCAGTGGTCGTCTGAGATACACTTCAAGCTGTCTGATAGCACCACTTTTCCATCCATTATTAGTATTTGTACTATCACAACCTACCAAATCTAAGTATTCTAGTTAAACGCCTTGTTCAGTAAGGAACGATACTGTAGATGTAGAAGCTACAATGTCCTTAGCAGATCCAGAGTTTGAAGACACACGGCCTAAATAAACTGAGCCTGCTTCTTTCATGATAGAACAGTGTTCTTCTTTATTAGTTCGACGATACAGTTTAGATCCAATCCTTTCTTAATTAGGGAATCTTCCTTTCTTCCGTCAAAATATATGCCAAGTAGTTTATCTGAATCCGTTTTACTTTGCTGTAAATCTTTTCTAGTGCGGTTTAATTCAAAATCACACAAAGGGGAATTTTTCCCGATTTTCATTGAGCTTGCGCGATCGAAAGATATACTCTAAACGCAATATTTTCATTATTATTATTAAACAGTACAATCAGCCAATATTTTCCAGTATAGGGATTAAAAATATGTATCACTAATGTTTTTAAAAATTCAGAAAAAAATTGGAAATTTTCAATTTTTTAAAAATTTTTAGACGGCTTGCGCGGTCGGAAGATAAAGTCCGATCTGAATAATTTTTTTGTTTTGTTTTTCTTGAATTCACCAATCGCAACTTTTCCGCACTATAGCGACTCGAAAATGACAACTTGACTTTTCTCGCTCCACCCTAACGTACAGACGGCGTGGAAAAACTGGTCAAAATAGACTCGTGGTCGGTCAAAATGGGTTGCAAACGCATTTATATGAACGCGCATGCTAGCGTACAATGAGATGCACCGAAAAAATTCTTAAAAGTAAATTTAGAGGTACACAAAATCGGTTCTTTCGTCGAAATCTGGTCCCCTAAATTTTTCAGGATCACATTACTTCCTTACACTCCGTATAAGGAAGTAATAGTATAAAATTACTATCTGTTACTTCTCTATTCCTTTTATTTCAGTTATTTCCAGTAACATCAAATGCATCGAGTCTTCTGTTGAAAATGTATTTTACAGTTGCTTTAAATTAGCCCAAAGAAACCAGACACAAGAGCTTCTCCAGCAAACACTGATTCAATTTGAAGAAAAATATCAAAGGGAAATGAATGCCGGTGAACAAATGTGCCTGTAAGTACAAATTATCACTACATTCCATGTGATCTTTCGAAGCTTGATTGAGAATTAATTTTTATACAAAATAGTGATATGAATTTCAATAATTGTTTCATATATCTCTGTTTGTCAGATTAACTTAACACTAAAACTACCATAAGCGGTCAAATGACCGATTATGAACTTTTGTATAAAAAATGCGCATAAAATCTTATCGTTTTTGCACATTTGGCTTCATGACTTTTTCTATTAATTATATACAATTGATAGCCCATTATTTTTTAATTTGTATTTTGTTGTTTTTTGAGTTATATTTGTTGTATACCCTTATCTACCACAACTGGTCATTTGAGCGGCTATCGTAGAAATAGGTATATATTAAATGTTGGTATGTTATTGTTAAAAATTTTATATAAATATTTTAACTTGTGTGATGTAAAATATTTAAACTACATTTATGTAAATGTAATATATAACATAATATTTTATCTATAGTATTTAAAAATTTATTTTAACTATATTTAACTATTGTAAGAAAGAAAATGTTTTCGTTGGACGTATTCTGAATATTCAACTCGACCTGTGCAGCATTAATGTTTATCCTCACAAAATACATTTAATCTGGTTTATAAATTCAATAAATCACCAGTAAAGTAGTCTTGCATTAATGACATACTTCTTTTTGTTACTGGAAATTGTTGCATTATACTGAGAGTTTAGTTGGTGCAATAACCAGATTTTTTTTTTCTTTCTTTTTGCCGTATTTTCCAACTAAAAAAGATGCTTCTAGAATATTATGATGAATGGTTTAGAAACATACCAATTTTTCCCCCCGATTTACTTTAATTTGTTGATCAGATTTCGATCTACACTGGTGACCGTTGTAATTTTTCAGTAATTTCTCAAAACTTAGTCCGCAGCTGTGCAGCACAGCCAGCTGCGCCAAAAAGTATCTCTAGATCTGTGGCACGCGATGAACGTTTCGATTGTCCACCATCTTGTTGGTAGTTAAGTAGAGCGATGGCAACGGCTGCCCGTTTTTCAGCATTGGGCAATCTATCCAGCTGTTCTCGCATTCTTCCATTTTTCAGCAGATGTCAGTGCTGTTAAAAATAATCGTGACAATTTTTTACGGGAAATGACGTGCTAAAAAGTAAAGGATTCTCGTGGGGCTATGTAACCCGCAACTATTTTTATAGAAATCAAATCTATTCTTCGTGACTGGCAACAGTCAAAACGTCAAAGTTTGGTGTTCCAGAGCGGGAACACTGCGCGTTAAAAGGTTAACACTACATCGTGCTCATGCTTTTTGTTTGTTTGTTTAGTTATGAGATGTGGCATGCATCCTGTCCGTCTATCAAAATTGGTGTAAGGTGTGGATTGGAAGTAGGTGTTGCTGTGAAAGATGTCCTGAGTAACACTGAGTCCTACCCATGGTGCACTGAACAAATTATAGGAGAACTATCACCGATGTTCGATGCTCTGGAAATACTAATCTTGGAATCAGAGGAAGAAGTGAACTCCCCTTCAGAAGAAGATCGCCGTAAAAAGCGATTCGTTTCCCCATTTCATTCTTTCACAGATAGAATCCTGAAGAAATAATATCAAAATTGTAACCGATTATGTGACATTTCAGTTATTAAAATACGTTAATTTTGTTCTTTGTTAAATCCTTTACAAAGAAAAATATTTACTAAGATAACCGGCATTTGAGTATTAAACTAAATTAAACACTCTTATGTTTTTTTTCTTCGTTTGTTTGTTTTAATTAATTTTAATAAACTTTTTCAAATAATTTTCGTGATTGATATCTTGACTATAATATTTATTTTGTGCTCAAAATACACTTTTTAAATATTATTCATTTTTTCATTATATGCGTCTGCTTATACGTAATAATGGATGTTGCACGCCTCTGTGTTTTTATTAAAAATTATATGGTTTAATAATCTGTATACGCAAAGTTTGAAAGAAAAATGGGGTGGAGGTGGGTGCCTTGTAACTTATTCAAGAGTAGGAATAGGTATTTTTTTAAATAAAAATATTTATAGGTTTTGAAATAAAAATATTTATAATTTTGATATCATTCAAAATTATATCAACTCTTCATAGTATTATCTACTCTTCATCTACATAAGTTGAAACAATATTACACTTTTAGCCCGGTAGTGTGCAAAAGAAATATAAAAATAAATTGCAGATCACGTAAATTCGCTAAATTTACGTGTATGTGACCCACTTCCCTTGGCTCATTTACCACACTTCACATTGTATCAAAAAAAATTGTCAAGATTCATATTATGACTGAAATGTACAAAATACTAAAGGTGACTAAAATTATTTCATCTTTAATATTTTTTATCGATAGTTGTGTGTTAAGAAATCCACTATCTAATTAGTACTACTAGTTCAAAAGACGTTCAGCCTGCGTCTGAACATATTTTAAACTAGTTATGCTACTAAGGATTTGTTTTCTAAAATTAATGCCAGTTACGGATTTTCCCCTATAGAAATCTTCAAAATGTGTAGAATCCTATAAAAACAGCTGTCATTTTAAGAGTTAATGCACTAGTTTAGAAAAAAAAAAATGTTATCTGTCGTTTATTTATATACTACATAAAGTATATTTTTAGGTGATACGAAAGTTTATAATACATTTTTTATTACATTTTTTATTACATATGGCGTTTTTTAATTGCATTTTCATTGATTTTAGTTATTGACTTTTTGTTCCGGTTAATAATTTTTTGTTCCGGTTTTTCAACCAAATGGAACTGCAGATTTAAAGCTCAGACATTTGGCTATGGATACAAAATTTTTCTGTGTTTGTAATGTAGTTTATGTTTTACAGAAGCCTAAAGTAAGAGATAAAATGTGCGCCAAATTGCCCCACAACATGACAAGATAGCACTTGATTTATAAAAAGTTAAATAAATCACGAATAAGACACACATTTAATAGAAATCAATTATATTTTAACCAGTTAGTTAAAACAAATTAATTGCCTATTTGCGCACAAAGTAACATTTAATCCCTTAGCGTCCCACATTTTTCAACACATTCTCCAATTTATGTCGATGCCAGAATTGATAAATAAACTTCCTACATTTGTTTGTAATGAAGAATGCATATTTTTTAAAAAATATGAATAAGACAGTGATTCTCATTTTATTTTCTTATCGCTGAATATTTTGTAGAAATGAGACTTTTTATTCGAGAAATTAAAATAGGAATATAAATTAATGCTTGAATATTTTTTAATACGAATTTTGCGACCGTCTAAAAACAGATAGCTGGGAATTAATGGTTTAGATTAAACAATTATCAAAATAATGAATGAATCATTTTTCAACGAATCATTATCAACTTTGAGTAGCTTCTATCCTACTCTGAATCACTACCAGGGTTATGGTTATCCCAAATATAAATTCGAATGACTTCGTTCAACAGACCTTGTGTGTCCAGAATCTAAAAACCAATTTTCTCAACGTGCGCTGTGCTTTGATGATTTTTAGTCTGCATGCTTCTGGCAGTGCAGTTTTTATGTCTTGAGTAGAATTTTACACGTCCTAATTACCGATTCAAATAGACCAGCACAATGTAGCCGTCTAATGTGTTTTAAAAGTTGAAAAGACCCTTTACCTTACCTTCCGTCTTTATATCGAAACATCTGTTATACAACTTGATGGTTAATTCCCACGCAATGTTTGGAAGTAATAAAATGGGATGAAAAAGCAGAAATATTCTGAAATAATGTAACGGAATCAATTGACGCACCGAGTTATTTTTGCCGAATATTAAATGGTCCTATTTACCCCATTTTTTCGAAAAATATTTTGTACTCAGTAGATAGCGTTAATCATACACTATGAAGAGCTACATACGCTATGAGGTGATGAATAAAATTTCAGCCTTTCATCCTAAAAGTCTGAGAGGTATATTTAAACAAAGATGTTCGGGGGTATACTTCGAATGTATTGAAAGAGTGCAAAACAATGTTTTCTTCTATAGTTTTTCTACGACTGTTGAAACATAAATATCCTACCTGTTTTTTTTTTTTCCTTCGACAGCCATTGAAAAGTGCTTTAAGTCAGCTTATTTTTATCTCCATAACTCTGACACTTTTCAGGATACCGTTTTCAAAAATTTGTGCATCACCTCATTAGTGCATGGGGCACGTTTCACTTATTGGGATTTTTGGTTTACGGGGTCGTATACAAATTTAAAAACTATAATTTAGATATGTAGGAGTAAAAACGCTAATAAGCTTTTCTCACGACCCTTGCGAACGCTTTGCGGCCCCCAAGAGGTGGACGTCCCACTTTTTGGGAACATCTGAAGCAGAGGGTAGACAGCTGGGTCTTGTTAGAGCTGCAGTTGTCTTTTTGGAATACTTTATTTCCAAGTGGATGACAGCATGAGATCAATGGATGGAGGTGATTGCCCAACAAATCTATGTGAAAGAAGCGCATCGAGGAGACTTGTACAAGTGTCAAAGATTTCAAAATCTGGTAAGAGAAACCCACAAGATGACTGAGCTAATACAATCCTGTAGAGTTCCCACATTGGATGCAGGATCCGTGGTCTCATGAGGTTGATGCCATATTCTCAGCTTTTCATCGGCGTGAAGTAATCTGACTATTCCACCAGAGCCTAGTCTCTCACTGCTTCAGCTCTGCATTTACCACGACGTAAGTTTTATTTCTGAAAGGCGTTATTTTGACGAGCTATAGCAGATCGATTGCATTGAAAGAGATGAAATGAAGTTAGAAAAAAAATCTGTGCTTACGAATTATTCTGGCGGAAAGCCAGAAAAAGCGATCTCGCACCAGGAAATTTTCAGATTTTCAAAAAAAAAATGTTAAAGACATTAATATTCTCTTGCAGTGTTGTTCTCTGTTTCTTAATGGTACGGGTACATAATTGGTACGAAATTGGTACATATTGGCGTGAAACCACACCGCTACGCTCATAACAGTCTTCAGATGAGAAAGACCACCGATATTATAATTAAGTACGTACATAAAGTACGATAACCTTTGACTTTCTAAAGGGATTATTTTGAAGAATTATAGCAGATCGATTGCACTGAAAAAGAAGAAAGAAAATTATACCAAAAACGATATTTACGTATTATACTGGCGGTTTGCCAAAATGTGTTTCGTATTGGTACGATTACGAAATCGTACCACTTAGTGCATAAAAAATTCTTGGCCAGAAAGACCGCCGACATAATGCGTAAGTACGTATATAAAAAACGATGATCTAAGTTTGAATTTCTAGAAGGCTGATATAATAAACACGAATCAAAAGATAAGGAAAAGAAAATTAAAGTACCAAAAGGACAATTTGACGATATATTTTAAATTCAAATGAAAATTAATCGACTGAATTTCCCTGCCAGTTGTATTGAAAAATAAGAAAAACATTATAAAATATGAAATGAAAAACAATGACGCTATGCGAAGCAATACAGTTCAAGTCCAATGCAATAATTTCACACGAAATATTTAAATCAAAACGATATCTATGCATATATAAATACGCTAAGCAAAACCTTATTGTGCCTTTTGCAGCGCACTGCGCGATCAGATGTCCGTGAAAATCGGCAAAGTTCGTATGGAGTTGTTTGTGCGAATGTTAAAATTTTTGTGTAGTATACTACAATACCGTAAGAAATTAGAGAAGTGATTTGGCACGCAGAATTTCGCGCCAAGTCGGGCGATGGTTCCATTGTGTCAATTTGAAATAACAACACTTAGTTTCAGCAGTACTATATGGTTTTGGTATTACAACAAAATTTGCAAAAAGTGGAATTATTTCCCAATTTGCTGACACGCCAATGACTAAAATGGGCTTTAGCAGTGGTAGGCGACTTTTATAGACGGCAATAAGTGCTCGAAGTGTCGTAAATTTCATGTTTTAAAGCTGAAGATAAACCTCGGAGGAGAGAATAATATTTACTCTTCGTTCCGGGCAGGTCGCAATCCAAGAGATGCTACAGAGAAACGCGCCAATTCGACAATTTCTTCATAACCTCCCGACGGGCAGTATGCTAAAGCAAATTTTCTCCAAAAATATTATTGAAGAAATATCTCAGCAATTAAGAGGGAATGAAAATAATATTATTAATGAAGTGTATGGAAATATTTCCTAAAAAATATTCTCAGATAAAATATTGAAGTTAGTTATAATAGAACATAATATGATGATTGAACTTTTATTAATGTTGGCATAATCGAATATCTGATGAATAGAGAATATATCACCGTAGCTACGATAAAATAATTTGCTATGATGAAAGTTTTCCCAAAGTCAAGTACAGTTCCTAAATTCTTTGACTGTGAGGTTTTTTTTTTTTTTTCTTGTTTTTTTTTTAGCCGGGAGCAAGTGAAAAAGTGCCAAATAATAGTGATCTGCGCGAAATTCTTGCAAACATAATCGATTTCCTGTACATAGTTGTTTATCCCTTTCCATATTTTCGAAGTTTAATTTAATTTCGTATGTTTATTCAACCAGTGGCCAAGGCCCCTTAGACTCGCTACGCTAGCTATGAAACATTCGGCCCATAATAAGGCTTTTTCGTAAAAAAGGCATAATTTCTACAAAAAAAAAAGCCCAAAGGTTGGAGCAGAGAGAATGTTACCGAGCTGTACATTGCTTGGTTCTTGCATGTTCCTTGGAATATAAAAATTTAAACTTCGCACTATTTTTAATTATGTGAAATCCATGGAACACCTTGCGTATTAGTCATTTATGGCGATTTTTTATAATTTAGAGACTTGCCTATATGCATAGTTAATAATTAGTTTTACGAAAACAGTACTTCATATGTTTTCTTTGATAAAAAGTACGGAAAAGTTAGGATAGCTTGCCTACCATGGCGACTTTTCATTATTTGGGGATTTACGTATGCTCACATCCTATAATTACTGCTCATGTAAGTTTTTCGGAAAACTGTTATCCATATTTTCATATAAATAATCCTTCCCAGATTGGCGTATTTTGCACCACGAATTATATCATCTCGCCGCACTGGCAAATATCCAAAGTGTACTAGAACTACTGTAATGGCATAGTTGACGCCACTAAATATTTCTACTGGTAGCAAATACTCCAGCTCGACCGAACCGGCCTTAAAAAAATGTGCATTTTAATTATTTTTCATTTTCAAGAATTTTTGATTTTCAAGAATTTATAGGGTTCTAACATTCTTGAACTCGCGGTTTAGATTCACCCTGCTTGGAAAGATACCATTTTGCCAGATCGTACCTAATGTCAAGATGGCGCTTTTAAAATCAGTTACAATTAGTTATTCTGTTTTGGAAAAACGAATAATCGCTAATTCTAAACTCCTGTTGTCTAAGCGATCTTACTATTTGAAAATTGTCAACTTTGTGTAACACACTTTGAGTTATTTGTTGCATATAATTTTTACGTTGGCGTAACATGGGTGTCATTCTACTTCATGTTTGTGAATTTCACGCGATTCTACATACTTGGAATTGCTTTGTTGCAAAGAAATGAATGATTTTATGCCAAATCTGGCAACCATTATGTCTATTTTTTCAGTTTTTTATTAATATCTTCTAAAATAGTTCGATTTTCGAAATTTAAGTCAGTTTATGAGGCTCCTCGGAATTTTCAGTATCCGTGGACACCTTATTCGAAACTCAAATCCCCACGGTTTAGAAGAAGATAGCCAAACAAGCTCTTGACAGCGGCGTCGTCGAATTCGGACGTTACTTTTTTTTAGAAGAGAGATTCCACACGTTTTCAGAAATTCCGCTTTATGTAACCAATAAGCTACAAACTTCTTTTTAGTATATTGATATTTTTGTATTAATTTAATTATGTATCTAAATACTTTTTTGTATACGAATTAATATTTCCGCCTTTTTTTTTGGAGGGGGGGGGCAGTGTTTCAGAAGTAGTCTTTAAACATTTCCTAGAAAAAAACAGTTGGCGGGATTTACACCTGACTAAAAATAATAATAATAATAATAATAATAACAGAGTTCCCCTACCACATAAGTTATTAAATTGCATCGTTATACTAATAAAAACTTAAATAGAAAGGAAGCATTAGTCAATGGAACAGGAATGCGCATCAAGTATATACATCATAATGCTATTGATAGCGAAGTTTGAACTTTAACCGCAAATTTCAATAAAAAAATTTCAATTCCACTTATAAAATATTCTGGTATTATTTTACCATATCCTTCAAGAAAAACCAATTTCAAAATATACCTGCATTTGCGATGACAGTAAGTAAATCTCAAGAACAATCATTCGAAAAAAGGGCTAATTTATTGGGGCAGCAAGGTTTCATACATGGTCAGTGTGCGCCTCAGCAAGTACAATTGAATCATTCGACTTTTTAAATATACCCCACATATAATGGGCCTTTAGCCGAGGATAAGTCCAGGCTCAATTTTCGGAGGAGGTCACTAGACGTTTTAGGTTAAATTGTTCAAAATATAAACTGAATGTGTGAAATCCAAGGTCGGTAGAGGGAGATGACTCATTCGCTTGAGCTGCCTTTGCATTTAGTAAAATATGATAGAGTTTTTACAAAAACACCATCTTCACAGAAAAGTGTGGTGGTTGTAAAGTGAAATTGTACAAAAGTGGTCACTAAAGACAGATAGTCTCTTAGCCAAGATGGTCACTTTAGTAGGTTCCAGTGTATAGGGAATGGTGAGGCATATTCTTTTACAGAAGAACTTTATTCACACTCATATTAAAAAAATAATGCTTTATGGTCGAATTTGGGCCACTGGCAGACAACTAATAAATCTAAATCTATGAAAATTCATGACTTTTGCCACGTGCATGAGCAGCACGATTTTTACCTCGATTTAAACAACTTCATTTTACCGATAAGAACTTGTTCATTCTTTCGCAGCAACTTGATCAGACCAATATGTTACTTGCACCTTGACCCACGCCAAAGTACTTAGCAGAAGGTGGTAAGAACTCTTTCGGGTTGTTTGTTGGCGCCGTTTTTCAAATAATGTACGTTTTTACCTCTGGCAGGTGTGACACCTACATAAAAGTTGTACAAAAATATTCGCGTATTCGAATGCAATGCTGCGTCAAAATTCTAAAATAATCGGTGATGAACTTCCGGAGACTTGAGTTTTTGAATAATTGGATATTTACATTTTTATTTATATAAATAACATAAGATAAAACATAAAGGTGAGGAATATAAATAGTTTCTTAAATCTAATAAATTATTCAGTAAAAGAGTCAGCTTTCATTTATCGAAATTTTGTGCTTTTGTTGATGCAACTCAAGATTTAAGCATTAGATGTACCGATTAATGAAGAAAGTCAGTGGTGGCTCGTGGGATACAGCAAGTACAGCCGGGCTGCACTTGAAATTATCAGTACATACTTTAAAATAATTTATTCTACTAATTTTCCTTAATTTAGATTAGATTTATGGAATTCCTATGTAAATTAAAAAAACCTCCAAAAAAATCGTATTGTGGCCGGATCGCTCATTCAGAAAAAAACACTTTAATCTTCCCGCATTTCAATTGGGAAAATCTTTGGTTCAGCCCAGAGCACTAATAAGAAAATTGGTAGCACCGTTGCCATGAGAACGATTACGTAAGCAGTCCCTCCGGCATAGGCTATAATGGGGTTACGCAGCTAAGACTCAGCTCATGAAAGATTTTCAAACGTCGGCAGCACTTGTGAATTCGACTCACTGATTGGCTCGAGAAGTGAGGGAGGGGGTAAGGATAATATGTGTTCGGCAAACTCTCGACTTTATATTGCTGAATTTATCAAGAAGGTAAGCCTGAATAGACGCTTATGAATGGACAATTACCCATCAAAGCAGTATTGTTTTTAAGTAAGCAAGAACTGGCATTTAGAGGACATGGCGAGCGAGAAAATTCTTTAAACATGGGAAATTTTAAAGAGCTTTTAAAATTATTGATATCTGAATTAAAACAACGCCTTTTTTATGAGGGCATCACTGACCGATTCGCAAGTTTAAAAGAAAGGACGATTGATTTGACTTATAAAAAATAAGTAAGTTTTCTTTTTTTTTCTTTTCTTCTGAAGTTATCGTTGCAAAAGAAAATTCTAAGGAAACTTCGAATCAGACACGGATTAATGCAATTTTGAGGATAAGAGCTGCTGGTTGAAATTTATGTCCATTTTACGGAAGTAAAATAGGATCTCTTACATTTTTTATGTAATGTCTTCTTTTTTTCCCTCGGTGAGGGCTTAATACGCCAGTTTTCGAATTCAATAACAAAGATTTTCCATTCCTGTCTGGAGGAAGGGAAGGGGGGGGGGCTCTTATGCTTCCGGCTGTACTAACAGTTTTGACCACGGGCCGCCACCGAAGAAAGTTTACATCTCTGCTTAAAAGCAAATTTGATAATCGTTTACTACAATACAGAATCTAGTGTGCCAATTAAAATTATAACTGCGTATCCTTAATTTGTAGATAACAATGAGGATTTCCTGAGACTAAATAGAAGGTCGAATAGGCAGAAATATTTAAGTTTCGTTAAACAAACGTTACTTGTTTCATCTCGTCTTTAGGATGGTGACGTTTTGTTTTATCTTTGGGATAGCGACAAGCTGTAAGTACTATATCGGAAAAAATATTTTATTAGAAGCTTTTTAATGAAATCATATTTTGTATTTCTTTTATAATGTCACGCTTAAAAATCAAGGCGCTTCCACTTTATAAAAGTGAGAAATATTGAGACTGTTACTGTATCTCTTTTGGTCTAGTGGCGCACACCCAGGAGACCTCGGTTTGACTCATGGTGGAGGAAGAGGGGTTCCTTCGTCTAATTGCCAAGTGTTACGATAAAATTTCATTTTTATTTACAAATAAAACTTTATTTTTAACTAAAAATTAAAAAATAAAAATTAAGTAAAAAATACAATTTTTAAAAGTAGAAGCTTTTTATTGTGGAGCCCTAAAAGGCATAAAATAAAAATTTATTCTTGCAAATATATGCCATAAATGAATGATATTTCGCAACTGAAAAAACTTTTGAGAAAAATAAAGATATTTTACTTTTGCAAGAAGTGAAAGTTTTTAAATGTTCAAAATATTTTAAAAAGCATTCCAGATCAATATTCCACTTAAGCAGCATTTGCTTGTAAGGCATTGATTTAGTTGTTAATATCCGTATTGAAAAGGCTTTGAATGTGTTTTAAGATATTTTAAACATGTAAAATTCTTCATCTCTTGTAAAAGTGAAATACCTATATTTTTCTCAAAAGTTTTCTTAGTTGTAAAGCTTTCATTCACTTATAGCTTGCAAGAATTTTTTAAAATTTATTTTATGCCTTTTGGGCTCCACATTAACAATCTTCTACTTTTAAATTTTGTTTTTTTACTTAATTTCTTTTGTAAACGCGATTTGGTAGGTCTAATTCGATTCCATAAAATATGAATTTAAGGTTTTGCTGCAAAAAGGAGTAGCCCCTGCTATTCTTGCAGAAAAATGTAAAATAACGTTTTGGATTCGTCACTAATAACGAAACAGGCAGCTTTATCACTAGAGTAACACAAGAAATAACGATTGAAGCTATATCTTTTAGGTACCAAAAGATAATATATCTATGCATATACTTAAATAAACCATACTATAAGATTTTTCAGAACAAACTATATCACAAAAAATCATGAAAGCAGCAACTGTAGCTCTTACATGTTTTCTGTGTTTATAAACAGATAATCAAATGTGAAAATACCAAAAGTTGACGCAAAAGTTAATTACAGGTTTCTGCAAGCATGTAATTAACTTTTGCGCCATTCTCCCTCCGATTATGTCTGGCATAATATTTTTTTTCATTTTTTTTTTCTTAGTTTTTGTCTAGCTTAAATTTAGTTATGTGTTTCTTTATTGACAATGACTTGGGTTTTTTGGTTCTTTTTTTCATATTTCATTTTGTATATATACACTGAAGAGCCATTTCATTGTGACCACCCTCACATTTTTCAATGAACTTGTCTGAATGACATGGAGAGATGGTAATTAAGTGGGAATGGTATTTAACTGTTGCTGGAAAAGGTAAGGCATCATTCTTGCACTTATATTCGTGAGTGATGGATAAAGCTGTTGATCTAAGCGAATTTGATAGAGGGCAGATTGTTATAGACCGAAGACTCGGGAAAGCATTTCCGAAACTGCACGACTGGTCGGTTGTTCACGATCTGCCCTTGTTAGAATTAATAAAAAATGGATCAGTGACGGTGAAACTATCAATAGACGACAACATGCTGGCGTCCACAGATCATCCATAAAAGGGGACGTCGGACACTGTTGCGCCTAGTACAGCAACGGCGGCATCATATCTGTCAGATGAGACAGTGGCTCCTCTGGCAGTCCAGTACCCAGACAGCACATAAGCTTACATCAAGCTTGACATTTCTTTGAATTTGACGGCGTGACAACCATAACAGTCATAACAGTAACCTAACCACCATAACAGCATGGTGGTTAGGACGCTGGCTTCCCACACTTGAGGTCCCGAGATCGATCCCATTCGCGGACGCTAGACGGAAACAGAATAAAATAACTTGAGGTTTCAGCATATAGGGGAAAATGAGTGGAAAATTGAATATATGGGACGAGCTCGTCGACCCCATGTATTTAAGAAAATTTGTTTTAGGAAAATTTTTTAGAGTGTAGTAAGTTTGAATTAAGCTTGACATGTGAAGCCTGATTCAAGCTTGCTATGTCAAGCTTAATGTAAGTTGGGCAAGTGTGAACTTGAACACTTGATTCAGGCTTGCATTAAGCTTACACGCTTGAAATTTTCAAGCTTAATTCAAGTTTATTGACTTGATAAATCAGGCTTACTGCAAGTTTGATGCAAATTTGCTGTGCTGTCTGGGTACAATGCATGTCCAAGTACAAGTGTTTCGGAACACACAATTCAATACATACTGCTGGATATGGAACTGTGGAACAGATGGCCCACACGTGTGCATCTGCTTACCAAGCGTCATTGTCAAGTACTATTGTAGTGGACACGGGAACATCGAAACTGGACCACTGATATGTGGAAGAGAATTGCTTGATGAGATGAATCCCGGTTTCTCCTTCATCACGTCGATGGTCGTGCCAGGTTAAGCTGTTTTCCAGGAGAACAGCTGCTCCGTTCTGCCCGGCATCTCAGAGCTCAAATCCTCCATATTACAAAATCTCGACTTTGTGTGGCCGCTGTTTAAATATTTGGTACTATCTGTCTCCAGTATCTACCAGGAATCGTGGCATCCATGCCCAGAAGAGTTGCAGCTGTTTTGAAGGCCTAAGAAGGCGCAACGCGTTATTGAGTAGGTGGTCATAATGTAATGGCTCTTCGGTATATATACATTTTGTATGCAAGTCATTTCTATCGGTTTGATTATTAAAATGTCAAACACCTAAAAAAGAACAATCTGTAACAATTGCATAGTTTCCAGATAATTTATCGATGTCATTTTTAATAAATATTTCTTTCAAATAAAAAATGATTGTAAAATAGCTTTCATTTTTGCAGATTTCTTTTGCGTTTATGGTCAAATAACTATAGAATGCTGGCATCAAGAAAGGGAAGCATGTGGTCATATCCACCTGACAGAAGAGTTTCCAACAACCGTGGAACAACTGAGAGATGTTTGCCGGTGAGAGATATAAAATGTTGCATAGATAAATCAACTAACATTTAAGTCAATGAACTGTTATTATTTTTAAATCACCTCATTTTTAGAGACTATTGGAGGGGGTAAATTCCACGTTAAGTGATTGATTCAATTAACTTTTTTAATCGATGAGCTAGGAAAAGACGCAAGTCATTCCTTTTTTGAAAAGCAAGTTAATTCTGCTTTTGTTTTAAATGCTACAGGTCTTAATGGAATTTTCTGAAACAGCTTAAAAAAAGAAATTTAAATACTCAAAAGAATAACGAAAACTGTGCTATGCACATTTATTGTCAGAAAATTTGAACGTCTAGGGCTACTATCAAGGAAAAGTTTCCGCAAAATTTGTCTTTCAAAATGGACAGAAAGAAAATCCCTTTCGGAAAATATTGCAAAGCTCCATATGTTTAAAGAGTATTTTCTTGAATCTTTCGTAATTGTTATACGGGTAACATTAGTAAAAGTGCATAGGTAGAACTTTATGAAGTAATGAAACTATTAATTTCTATAATCTTCTATTTTCCATCGATTCTCGGAAAATGCAGTTGAGAATCTCAATAATTTCTTAAACGATTAATTCTTTGGAAGTTGAGCAACACTTCAGCCATGCATTAAAAGGCATTTTAACTAACGCTCGAAGAAAATGGTTACTATTATTCACTGTTAATGGAAGTGGTCCAACATTTTACCATAAAACAGTGCTGAATTAATTGTAGCATTTCACCGAAGATACGTTGCGCCATGATTTGGTTACATTTAAGTTTAGACCCCACTTGATCAGAGCTCATAAAAAAGCAATAAAAATGTAGAACATTTGCATCCTAGCAAAATTACAGCAGCAAGCAGGACCTTGTCTTGAATAGATGTGTTGCGTCATTTCCTTTGTCATCGTCAGAAGCATTTCTTTGTAGTGTATCTTTAAAAATGCAATTAGAGCCAACAAAGCCGCCCTTCTCTCTGTTGTTCACCCAGAATGACGGAAAACATCGGAAATTTGATGGAACATCTACGTTTTGTACACAACTGCAGCAGGTTTAATCTTTCTCAGGTTATCTTCTAAATCAAAGAATTATTTCTCCTTAGAATCATTGCAGCTAATTTAGTACCACTTTCAGGTGCAGTGTAATGTCATTGCTATAATAAAAGCACGTTTCTATATGGCTTTCAGTTGTCGTAACGGATTCTACCCTTTGAGGAAAGTTGTTTATTGCGGATAAAAAAAAAAAATGTTCGAACCGATTGCTGGGATTTGAGTTCTTACTGCTGCTCAGTCAAATGACGGGTATCGTTTAATTTTCTTAGTTTTACTTACAAAAAAAAACTGTCTTTTACATTACATTTCTATAGTAGAATAAGTTGTACTTTAGAGAAATATTGCCTACATATTAAAACAGAAACCATTTTTTTTTTTAATTTTATGGCGATCTTGTTTCCACTTTATATTTGAACTAACGCATCTCAAAATAATAATGATGATAATAATAATAAATTAAAATTTTTAAATGTAAAATTTTCTTCATCTCGAGTAATAGTCCATGAGCTCAAAGTATTTATTAATGAACTCTTTAAATTTATAAATTCTCCAATAAAGACAAATTTTAAAGTTTATGAAATAACACTCAAAGATGACGATAACAAGTTTTAAGAACTTTATTTTCACATTAATTTAAACTATGGAATTATATTTTGAAATATATAAATAGGTGCATACATTTCTGTATACTTTTTTCATTAGAACCAATATATTTCAAAAAAGAAGTATGATATTTATCCAATGCATCCTTTAGAGCTACTTGTGTCATTTTCAAGTTTTCCACGAAAATTCAAATCCTCATCAGAACGTAAATAATTTCTGAATGTTCGCACACTCCAGTAAACTGCTGCTATCGACCATATTTTACATTATGTCCTTCTGTCCATAATGATATACACTTTTACAATAACTCGATATAATGTTGGTGCAGACTCCCAATTAAATCCTCAATTCTGAATGTACTAGGCCATGAAATTTCAGATACGACTTCACTAAGGCAAGAGAAAGTGAAACCTACTCTTATAATTTTAGCTAATGGTCCAATGGAGGTTGTCGTCGGCCACCTGCCTCCTTCAAAATTACGACAAAAGTCACCAAGCTTGACTACTGCTGACGATACATTGCCATATATTGCGCTTAAAATATGCCTTCAAATATGAAGCAAGTTTGGCGATATCTTCCATATTTGGCACGAAATCACTAAACCCTAATGTAACCTTTGTGAAAAAAGGTTTACGTTCAAAAAAATGCAAAGGATGAATGTATAACGATTGAGAAATTTTAATTTTATACTATATTTAACTTTGAAAGAATAGATATTCTCCAAAGTTTGTAACATTGCTTCCTCCGTAAAGGACTGCACATTGCACATTCAGGTAGTATAATCCCAGTTCATGGGCAACAGTTTCCAAAGCTGACACTTAGAATTATCTCGAAGATTTATACAGCCTATATTTTATACTAAGTACTTGGAATAAAAGGACTTTTAGTACACATTCCATCAATCCTCACAACGGAATTTGTGTACTGATGAGTAAATAAAGCATATGGGTTGTACGTACTATCCGTGTTCGCTGACTGAACTTTCAACGCATTAAAGCATACACCAGGTTTAACTAGTGAGAAAAAAATTGGAAAGTATAGTTAAATTTAAATGGCGGATGGCCTTTCCTCCTTCAAACCGATGCCAGTGAATGCAAGAAAAATTGACGTTAAAATATCAAAAAATAACACAATTCATAAAGCTAATCGTGAAAAACATGTGTATAAAGTAAACATGCAATTATATCACGAAAAATGGCTGGATAAAGTTCAATTAAAACAAAATTTGAAGGATAATTCCAGTTCTCCACATCAGAAAGACTTCTCTTTCGTTCCAAAATTAATTGTATAAAAGATGTTAAGTGGGTGTATATTAAATTTTATAAAAAAATACCGTTTGTTTCTTAGGAAATCAACTTATTATTAACTCTATTATAATAATTACAATATATTTATTATCAACAATTACAAATAAAATGAATATTGAAAATATAGTATCTAGGATAACTAGTTAAATTTTAATCTTTCTGTTTTATAATATAAGACTAGATCTAGGTTATTATATATTATATTAAATTTAATATTATTATAATTATTATTATCAGATATAATATACTCTAAGTTTCTTATATTACCTAAATCTAACGAGTTCACAATAATTATTATTTTCGTCACATTAAGCAGTCTTATAATAGCAATAAAAGTTATTATAGATATGTTTAATGAATTATCACTATATCGAGTTTTTTTTAAATAAAATTTAATTTTGAGTATATGGATTGTAAAAATCAAGTTTTGTTTTTATAAAAGGATCATAGGAAAGAAATTGTGTTAATCGGATCATCTGCCAATCGTATTCTACGAGAGTTACATGTATAGTCAGTGGATGAAAAGGCCCTTTCAGCTTCTACACATGTCGACTTTATTGTCAGCAAATAGTCATGAATAGACAAGTTTATTCTGTCCTCGAAATCCTTCGTTTTCGTATGTAGTATTTTCCTTTTTTAGTGCTTTCCTGATCCGCCGGATTACTGAATCCGGTTTTGCGGATTGCAACCCCTATTTATACATGTTTCATGGAATCACTTGAGACACCTTATACATTCTACCCTACCCTGTCATCCCTTCAGGTTATTGTATTGTACCAAAGCAACAGGTCTCTACAACAACACTTCGATCCTAATCAAATTCTATTCCCTCGGAATTTGAAGAATCAGCTAATTTCATATGCATTTAATATTTCCGCTGCTGGCAGTGTTGCTTTTTTGCTTTTTCTCGTGTTTATATGAAAAAAGTTAGACCCTATTATATTATTACTACTGAAATATTTATATTAGTTCAAATTTATATGATAATAAAACTTAATCTTATTATAAACATAAAAGTCATATAGTTATTTTAAATATAATTATATTTAGTTAAATTCCAAAAGACAGCGAATGTATAACAAAATTAAGTGCCCATATTAGCATATCACACCTTTTCAGGGTAAAATCGCCTCTTTTGTAACAGATCTACCTACGCAAAATGTATAAATAATTTAACAAAATAATTTAATTTTCCCGCTGTACATGACGTTTTGGAATATTTTATACCTTTAACTTTTCATGATGATATATTAAATATGATGACAAATTAACTATTTTATTTACTATTTTAGGGACGTTAAAGAGATGGCAGGTTGCATTTTGCCTGTTAGAGAGAAATGCTCAGACAACACTGATGATCTGAACAGATTACGAGAGCACATAGGTTATATACACGGTATCTGCAGTGAAGATAGTGAAATATTTCCAGGTTCCTTTACTCTTTTACTTATGTTTCGATTTTTACTTTATCAATTCACTCATTTTCAAAAACTAGAAATTATGAATGAATGGAGCTTTGTTTAGGAATACATACATTAGAAGAAATTGTGTCACTGATGCGTACGTTGTGCTGTTATTACTTGTGACTACAACACGACTTGCAGCAAAAAATGACGCTATTTTTTCAGTGCAATATCACAGCTTCATTAAACTGAAATGAATATATCGTTTAGGCTTGTCTCTCTGCCTGTCTGTCTATCTGTCTGTCTGTTCCTCCCGGTTGTAAATAACTGCTTTAAATTTTCGTACTATGTTTATTTCTACGATCATGTACCTTATTAAAAATCTAATTAGTCTGAATATTTTTTATCAAAGGTTAACAACTCACTTCTAGTACATTACGGTCTAAAAGCAGTCTTTGTTCATAATAAGTTTTTAGAGATATTATTTAGCAACTCAAAATTAATGTATGTAAGTAAGCTTTATTAAATAATGTTGTACTTCGATGACAGTGTATGTAGCATTACTGCAGCAATTTTACTGTTCAACACAGTAGTTCTTACATATTGGAATTTAATTTCGATGGTTAAACAACAACATTAGTGTCATTTAGTTTTAATTCATCCTTATCAGATTTTTAGTTACAAAAGCGTAAAGGAAGAAATTCCTCTTCCACACTCACCATTGCTTTTCAGCATAAGTATGTAAATGGCCAGCTTTTTAGAGCTTTTGGATAGTACAAATAGGCATTCCGTTCAAAATTTAAAAACATTGCATATTACACCAAGAATTGAAAGTGGGAAACGAATCAGCACAATTTTGTTCATCTCAGTGTATTACTCTTAATCATTGTTGAAACAAACAAACTAACAAACAAACAAAAAAAAAACATCAGCGGTGCTGGCCTCAAGTGGACTAAATCCTACAACCTAAAACACATCTTACAGAAATTTTAAGCTGTGTTCATCATAATTACTGGACAACAAATCATAAAACTGGAAATTTTAAATGGGCTCTAGCATTCCACACTTTAAATCAATTGCTTTTATGGTGAAGCATCTTAATGAGATGATATGTTAAGCAGTTTTGTCAGCTAAAAATTATTATTGATTCAATCGTTGCAAATATTCTACCCCGATTGCCACATTAATGGACAATATTGATGTATTAACTTGTAAATAACCGTCAGAAAACATGGGCATACGGGCAATATTAGCCTATGGTGCTTTGTAAACGATATCCATAAAGTCAGGTCAATTACAATAGGTTAATCCTTCAGATTGTACTCGGTTTACATTTTTACCATTTGGTTTTTAATACCCTAACAATTAGATCAGTCATCTGTGTAAACTGTTATAGTTTATTACAATTTTACCATTTTTTTCAGATGATGTTTAGAGATGTTTAGACTTTCAATTGTCCACGTGTTTAATATTTGTCTTCAAAACCCTTTCAATAAGCGAAAACAATATTTGTCCAGTCTTATAAGGCACAATTTAAAAGGCTTCTGTCTTCATCAGCATTATACAGAAAACATGAATGTCCTTAACTCATATTTTACAATCGATGAAATATTCATCGATTCAATTATTTCTGAGAACTTGCCATAAAGATAAGTTGTGGTTGTAAAAGTTGATAACTCTTTAATTTTTCTCATTTGCTTTAATTTCAGTTATTTCCAGTAACATCGAATGCATTGCGTCTGCTTCTAAAACTGTCTTCGAAAGTTGTAGTGAATTGTCCCATACTAACGAAACACAAGAGCTTATCAGGAAATCAAAACTTCAATACAAAGAAAAATATGAAGAAGAAATGAGTGACGGAGACTCTTCGTGCCTGTGAGTACAAACCATATAAATAAGGTGGTCCTAAGGCATACGTCAAAAATGTAAAGTGCAGTACAGGGGACAAAGACGGTTCAGAATCCCATAGCAACGTGGCGTCGGGAATGTCATTATCGTACACCTGTTAAAAAATCACTTTGGAAGAACTGTTGGGCTAAATTCTTAACCAAGTTTCATAAACAATGGGCTTTTCTCAGAGACGTCCATGCATGAAAAGAATAGAATTTGTAAACTATCCGTTATAGTTAAGTGGCTTTCTGAAAAAAATGCGTTCGTTTTTGACAAACGATGGTCAGAACGTTCACTGTTACTTCAGCACTTCTTTAAAACTCATTATTAACAGGTACATGAAGACCAAAGTGATTATTAACAGGTACATGAAGACCAAAGTGATTATTAACCCTTTAACGCGCAGTATTCCCGCTCTGGGAACACCAAACTCTGACGTTTTGACTGTTGCCAGTCACGAATAATTGATTTGATTTCTATAAAAATAGTTGCGGGTGACATGGAAATAATAGAATTTGTAAACTATCCGTTATAGTTAAGTGCTTTCTGAAAAAAATGCGTTCGTTTTTGACAAACGATGGTCAGAACGTTCATTGTTACTTCAGCACTTCTTCAAAAGTCATTTTGAAGAATGCCGTGCATGCCAACAGAGATAAATGTCATCATAGTTCTTATTGATGCCGGAATTTACAACATAAAGGTAGGTAGTTACCCGTGCGCTCAGTGTGCACCAATATTTTACAGACTAGTACGGAGCTTGGTAGGTACGCACACACAGTAGAGATGAGACGGGCTCAGCCCGAGCCCGAAAGCCCGAGCCCGAGCCCGAGCCCGGGACCGAACCGGGCTCGGGCTCTGTAATTCACAATTACGTTCGGGCTCGGGCTCATGAAAAATTTCTCCTTAATTGAACATACTCCTTGAAACAGATTTTAAAAAGTGATTCATGAGGAAAATGAAAGTACAGTCAACTCCGGTTATAGTGAACCTCTGGGACCATCCAATTTCGTCCACTATATCCAAAGTTCACTAAAACCCAACTGTCTTCATGATGGATAGAGATACTGTATGTGAATCGGGACTAATGGTTTGCGTTTTCTATATCCGATGGTTCACTATATCCGGGTTCACTATAACCGGAGTTGGCTGTACTTATAAAAAAATAGCGGCACTGGTGCCTAGAAGGTGCGTTAAGCTCTTTGGATATTTCAGAACGGCGGCTTATATTCATTAGTTAATCATGAGATCCGACATTATTTGATAAACATATGGATAAATAAAGAATTAGAAAGTGCATTGAGAGTTTGCAACTATATTTGTCTTTAATTTCCAGAAACGGCAAAATTCATTGTATTCTATCAATGAAGTAATTGGATTTTTTAAAATTTTTAACTGAAATTTCTGGCTCGGGCTCCGACTTAAATAATATTGCTCGGGCTCGGGCGGGCTCGGATTAAAAGTCATCGGGCTCGGGTGGGCTCGAGCTTCAAAAAATGAGCCCGAACTCATCTCTAACACACAGTGGCCGCATTATTCTCCATTTTCTGTTGGTTTTTATAACAAATGTTTTGATGTTTTGCTGCTCAGATTTGGATAAGATCATGAGAGGCGTTTTTCTTTTTCTTGCTTATGCGATTCATACTACGTCAATAAACAGAAATTGAATGTGCGTAAGTTTTCGATGAAGTTTCCGTGAAATGTATAATTCTAACAACCATTAGGTGAGCAGCGAAATGAGTGACTCGTATTGGTGCGTCAACATTATACTAAAAATTTATATGAAATCAACACGATAATCAGAATATGTACGCACAGCCTTTCAGCTGTTTCTCTTGTATATTCAGACGTACTAAAGAGGCATCTAGATTATTGTTCTTAAGCTGTTCTTATTGCATCTAGATTGTTGTGTGGAGACAGACAAAGTGCGACTTTTCTTTTGTCTTAATTTGTGCTCGAGAAATCGTAGATCTGCTGTAGGAAAATTGCAATTTTGAAATCATTACTCAAAATTAGCGACCATTTTATTATAAGTGTAAAGTAATGGTGAGCTTGATAACGCAGCTCTTGTCTTACTACCAGTAATTCTGTGTCACCATACAATGATAGAGTACTTTTCTAAAAAGATCATACTAAATCCAGTAAACAATGAAAATAAGCCAATTTTCGCTTTTTAGTTGTATTACTGTATTTTTGAAAAAAAATTCAAACATCAATAGTTGGACTTGTTAAAAAACAAGTCAATTCTAATAACAAGTAGAGAATTTTATACATCAGTTTGAATTATTCATTTGTAGATATCAATACAGCTCGTTTTAATAATTCGACAATATTATGTAGCAATGAGTGCTTTTATTATGGGGGGAAATATTAATTAAAAATAATGTATTTTGAATATTTAAACAGTTGTTTCGAAATGTACTTTTATATTTCAGACAGTGTTATTGATATTCTTAACTCATAAAAATAGTTCTCTTTGATGGTTTAAATATAACTAGAAAAAAATTCAAAATTATGAAGTTATAGCCTCTTCAAAATTTCTAAGATTCTTGAAATTGTTATGCAAGCATCATAAATAATCTCTGAAATGTTTCTTTCTAGAATTGAATTATTGACAAATGTAGTCTTGAAATTTCAAGTGTTTGTCCAATATTTTCCAAAAACAGATTATGTTTACACATATTGTTTTAAGTTTGTTGCTTTCACTTTTTTATAATTTGAATGAATGCAGTTTTTACATTTTGTAAGTATAAATGCCGCAGTAAAATTTTACTTAGAAGTGGCACATGACAGGAAATATTATGTAATGATAAATTTAACAAATATTTAACATTAATTTGAAAAAGACATTTACTTAAATTTAATATACCGGGTTCTCAAAAATGACTAATGAATTTTGAAAATCAATAAAAAAAAATACGGAATGCGATAGATATGTATTTTTTGCGGCCTTATGCTTAGAAATCAGGGATTTTTACGCCACCAAATTTCAAATTCAGTTTACATTTTCACCCACAGGTGGCGCTGAAAACTATGAAAATTTTGCAAGGACTCTTGCAAAAAACTAAACAATGACATTTTCGATGCAACCCCAATTTGCTGCAACAATGTGGCGCAGTCTGAGGCAAAAATTTCCAGACATCCGTTCAAACATGTCACTTGGAATTGTCTCACATGCAGTACAGATGTACTGCTTCAGCTCCGCAATTGTTTGTAGAGTTTGGCGGTATACCAAATCTTTCAGGTACCCCCAAAGAAAAAAGTCGCAGGGCGTGAAGTTTGGCAAAAAAGGAGGCCATGCCATGCCACTTCCTGTAGGCATGTCGTAATCCAAGGCAATTACCCACTCACTGAAATGTTAGCTCGAGAAATTAAATACTGCAGACGTTCCATGTGGACAAGCACCATCTTACATGAACCAGTAGGCATTCGAACAATTTTCCAAAGCAGTATGAATCCCCATAAATTTTTCCAGAATCACAAGATATCGTACAGCATTTATCGTTTGCTGTCGAAAAAAATGAGGGGGCCGCAGCTCATACCATTTTTTTTTTTTCGTGGGATGAAGGTTCAGCATTATGAATAATTTCGCTTCCCCAAATTCGTGAGTTCTGCTTGTTGACATAGCCTTTGAGTTGAAAATGCGCTTCGTCTGAGAACCATAAGTTTCCAACATGGAGTTCACCGTCATCCAAAAGTTGCAGCTTGACGTTCGCGAAATTATAGCGTGCATTAATGGTATTCGGCTGAGGGGTTGGTGATTCTGGATTTTGTACAGGAACATGGGAAGGCTGTGGTGCATGAGATAGTGAGTGCTCATTCTGAGGAGTCCAGTACAAGATGCAACACGGCTTACGGAAGTCCGGGGCAGCTGTTGCATAACCTGTTTTATGGCTTCAGCATTCGACTCTGTAGCTGAATTGCGTGGCCGGCCGATGTTTTATAATACGGTCATCATTCACGCTCTCCAATCGTTCGAATTTCTTTTTTAGAGTCCTTATCGCATTGTCTGATGGTCCGTTTCTGACATGAAATTTTCTTTTGAAACTGCGCCTGGATTGAACAAAACTGTGTTCCACTCTTAACACAACTCCACAGTCCACTCTGTGTGTGGAACTCTTAACACAATAAATACCCGCTGTTCAACGAAAAAAAAAACATTTTGGTATAGCGGACTTACAATCTCAACAGCACACACTATAAGCTTGACGACGAACTACGGAATGGCGAGCTCAAATACTTCGGTTTAAATATACCGGTTACACAACGCCTGCAGCTCCATCTCTTGGTAGAATTGTGAACTAAATTTGAAATTTGGTTGGATAAAATTATCTGATTTCCAGGGCATAAGGCCGCAAACGATACCTATCTATCGCATTCCGTCTTTTTTTATTGACTTTCAAAATTCATCAGTCATTTTTAGGGCACCCGGTATGTAACATATATATATATATATATATATATATATATATATATATATATATATATATATATATACAGAATATGCAAAATAAAAGTGGTCCGGAAAATGTTTTCATGAAAGTGGTCTGGAATGTTTGTTTCGTGCAAATAAAGTTCGCTAGTGTCAAGTTCGCTAGTGTCCTCTATTTAAAATTCTTCCTTTTCCCATCCCATTGTTTAATAATGTGCACGTGCCCTGTCTTAACGTATATAAGCCGTTTCCAGACCACTTTCATGAAAGTATTGTTGTAAGTATTCTATTTTGCCCACCCTGTATATATATTAGAGAAAATGTATTGACAAAAATTGAGAATCATTTAAATAAAGCTAAGGTTGTTCGCACTTATCTTGAATTTTCTTAAATACAGAACTTTAAAAAACATCTTTTTTTTTTTTTTTACTTTTTTCACGACAGCTGGCTGTTCCGCACAGCCAGCTGCGTCAAAAGGGTCTCTAGATCTGTGGCACGCGATGAACGTTTCGATCGTGCGCCATATTGCTGGTAATTACGTCGAACGATGACAAAGATTTCCCTTTTTTCAGCATTGCCAAATCTATCCAGCTGTTCTCGCATTCTTCCATTTTTCAGCAGATGTCAGTGCTGCGATAAATCTATCGTGACAATTTTTTATGGGAAATGACGTGCTAAAAACTAAAGGATTCTCGTGGAGCTATGTCACCCGCAACTATATTTATAGAAATCAAATCTATACTTCGTGACTGGCAACAGTCAAAACGTCAGAGTTTGGTGTTCCCAGAGCTTGAAAGTTTAACAAAAATTGTTTAACTTAACAGTATTAACATGACAGTTCTCTTTTGTTTAGCATGAGCTTGTGGTATGTGTCCTGTATATCCATCAAAACTGGAGTAAAGTGCGGATTTGAAGTAGGGGTTGCAGTCAAAGACATCCTAGGTCAAGTTCAGAAAGCCCCACAGTGTTACGAAGAATTTATAGGGGAAGTGTCACCGATGTTAGATGTTCTCGATCTAGCAATCATGGAAGGAGAGGAGGATGAACATTCTCCTTCAGAAGAATCTCGGCGTAGAAAGCGATTCGCTTCTCCATTTCAGTCGTTCAGCGATAAAATTCTATTAAAATAGGCTATAAGTAGCCCAGTTTATGTACTTTTTTAATCTCAAAAATGTGGCTTTTGTTCTTTTTTGAATCGTTTCTGTAACAAATCTTCGTGAATAATTAGCATTTATGTATTAAATTAAAAACTAATGCCTGTTTTATTTTCCTTGCCTTTTTTTAAATGAAATACAATTGTCAATAAACACTTCTGAAATGAACATATAATTTCTGTGATAATTTGACTTTATCCCCCATTTTATGCTCAAAACACAATTCAAAAATTTTATTACATATAATTTGTCCGCATACATCTGCGTACGATAATTCCAGCTGCATGTCTCTTTTTGTGTCACTATTATTCTGGTTTAATAGTATGCATAAGCACAGTGATGATGTAGCCAGAAATTTGGTAGGGAGTTGCATATAGCATATTCAAGAGAAAGTATGATGAAGCTAATTTAGACGTTGAATTAGTAAATAAATTAATGTCTTTTTAAACAAAACTGGGGATACACGTGCTTTTCCCCCTTCGATACTGCACTTATTGAAGTTTGCAGTTGTATATCTCTGTGTACGGAAAAAAAAATATATCGATAAAAATATGTATTTTAAAGCTTCAAAAAATATGATTGGAAACGGTGTACAACTGTAGAGCTATTTTTAGTAATCAATAATTACACCAATGAAAAATTACTCCATGAAACATAATTACTATGGTATCAAACGAGTTAAAAAAGCAGTTAACTCCCGGAAACAGTTTCTCTTGAACATATGTGACATATTTCATATATATGTTACATATATATTTTTCCTTCTGTAAAAAGTACTAAATGCTGCTTTTTACATCTCAACATTTTAGTTTATACACAGATTTAAACTACAAACGACTTCTCAATAAATTCAACATCACAAATTTAACTACTGGTTTCTTACAAAATCTCTATCAAATAATTGCTGTAGCCATTTTAGCTAAAGTGACGGCGGTTGGTGACGCTTCTGTTATATCTGAAAATTACTGTAATTGAATATCAAACAGTAGTTGACAAAAATCTGTTAATTCTTGTTTATAAAAAGTGAAGTGCCGACCATGATATACAAAGTGCTTTAGAAATGGACAGACAAATTTTATGAAAGAATGGACACATTAAAAGGATCGGAAACAATAAAAACTTCAAGAACATTGTTTGCATTCAGCACTTAGTAACCCCTTGCAAAAAGTTGTTCAAGTATTAGTTAATTAGTTTAAAAAAATTCTAAGTTTTAAAAATAAAGATGGAAAAATCTGAGACTTCAAAATGAAATTCGTTTCTTAATTATGTGGTTTTGTTCAGTATATATTACTAGAAAAAATAAAAACATTTCATTTTGGAAAACAAATTTTTTTCGAAATTTTATTAACAATTCCATAACTTTTGAAACATGATTATTAACAGGTGAAGGAAGCTATAGTTTTTGCTTTTGCATTGATATGGAATTAAAAATCTTTTTCATATGCAAAGGAGTTAAAGTTTCTCAATCCATTAGCAGAGCGCCTTATACAAATAAAGGAAAAAATCAAAGAATGAAATTACAGAGGCTCTCCTTTCAGAAGAAAATCCAAAAATACACGAGAAAAACTTCAGACAAATATTATGTGTCATTCACATCATTTTATTTCTTTTATTTGCAAATTATTTTAATGTAGGATTACTTTCCCCCATAATGGTTCTATTTAATGAAATAAACATCTTTTTCACTGTCGTCAAAGTTATATTATTATTCAGATAGAGTACATAAGTGAACTAATCGCAATTTCTTTTACGGCAATCATAAACATGACGTCATAAATGAAAAATTTCCCCAGATTGATAAACTCTATTGCTAAATTTGCATGATATCAAAGTAAAATCACAACTTGTACGATACTAAATACGTCTTTTGGATTAAACTGTATGACATTTTACACGCGATTAAAATGATTAAAATATTTTCTTCTGCAGTACCGTGGAGGATTTAAATATATAAATTGAAAGTTTCAGATTCATCATGAATTTTTAGTTTTATACATGTGCATGATATTTTAATATATTTTCCTTATTTAACGGCAACATTAAATTGTGAGTTTTAAAAGCAGAAATAGTTTGTCACATAAGATATTTGTCACGGTGATAATGAATAAAAATGAAGAGCGTGATATTGATGCTAATGTAAGGATCATTATGATGGGCGCTTTTAATATCGACGCAAAATGCGTTGAAAAGAATTTCGATTTCCTGAGACATCTCTTTAATTTCGATATGGATTTGTTCAACTGATCGAGTACACTGGGAAAGTCATTTATTGGCTTTTAATCACATTATCCCAATTTACAGATAGCTGTAAAATATTTTTCTTACCACCGACTTATTCTGCATTGGATCATCACTCACCTTCCTCTGCTTATGTAGGAATTTTACTAAAAAGGATTAGAGGTAAGCAGCGATTAGTGCCCCACATTAAAGAATTCCGCGGTAATTTCAACAGAAAAGTGAACCTGAACTTTTTTATTTTCAACGTGATTCCATGAAATTCTAAAAATGACTACCCATCAGGAGACATTTATTCTAAGCGTCATTAGATTTTAACACCTTGAATGAAATATGTTAAAACGACGACTGTGATTTTTCTCGAACTGTAAACGGACTTTCACGTGCAGGGCAAAGTTAGTAGAAGCCACAGCAAGACTAAATAAAAAGTAAATGGTGATTAAAACTCCTAAACTCTCTTATAATAATTTTATTTATCAAATGCCAGTCATTTGGCTGTCAGGCCATTAGAATATGGGCTCTTCAGTATTTCTGCCCTTGAGTAGAAAAAAGAAGATAGTGAAGGCACTTGTGCAAATGTAAACTCTCTTTTAACAATTAACTTACAAAAATCAATATTATAATTACATAAACGCTTATACAAAACTAACACCCCTGCATTACATACATTCATAAAAACACTAAAATAACTATCAACACTTAAAAAAATAAAAACGAAAAATGTATTTCCCACCATAAAAAATTAATGATCAATATAATAAATTAATTCAAATATACCTAATGAACTAGATAACATATTAAGGGGACAGCCTACTTTTAAAATGCCCCAAAAATTGATTTTGAGATTTTTATCTCATTAAATAGTTTACTTTATTCTAAAAAGATTGATACCAACCATTTTTATGTATGACAATTATTTATTGAGATACAAAGGAAAATGTAAACACATGTTGGGCAGCATGCTGTAGAAGCTGCAACTAATGTTGACACTAAAAGCATAAAAGAGGCAGAAAAGAAATGTACAGAATTTAATTTGGAAACTCGAAGAGCCAGAAAAATGCTCAACAGTTCTCAGTTTGAGGCAATAAAAGAAAACGAAGGCAATGTGCATAAAAGCGGAAAAATTTAAATCGAAAAGTTCATAAAGTGAAATAAAATCAAATTTTTATGTTGCATAGTAAAAAAATATATACATGGATATAATTATTAAAATAACTTCAAATAATGTACTTTACCAATATTCGTGCCTTTATATCCTAAAAATATATCTTTTGTTAAGGTATGTACATATTTTTTCATAATTACAATTGTCGAGCTTTTCTTTAGATTGATGTTTCTTAAGCCATATTAAAACATATTTTGGGTTAATCATTTTAAATACTCAGTAAAATTATTTTTAAATAGTAAATGTTTCAAAAGAAAATGTTTTTAATTTTTAAAAATTAAGTTTATGTTCCAAAACTACAATTTGAACTTTAATTGGCGTTTTCTCAAAACACTGTTTTTCAAGTTTGCGCGCATGATATTTTAAAAACTATTTAAGATATCAACTTGAAATTTTTCGCAGGCATTTATTTTAATATAATGAACAAAATGAACTAAAATGAAATGGTTGTGTTTCATAGAAAAAAAGTTACGATTGTAAAACTATCAAAATTTTTATGATAATTCAAACTTTTAGATTAAATATTTTTTTAAAAATTTAAATTATGAAAATAATTAAACCATTTTAGTTTAGATTGTTAATTATAATGTTTTGTTTAATTTAGAAAAAAATTATGAGGATCAAAGGAATTCTAATTGAGATATCTTGCACGCAGTGGGAAAGTACCCTTGAATTGTTTTTACAATATTGTGTGGTAAAATAATATTTTTTAAATTATCACCTTTATAATAAACTACAATAATATTTTTAATCAATAGAGTAATGTCATAGTAGTTAACTGAAAAAAAATTGTGTTTCTGCATGCATTCATTATTTTATTTTTTTAATTATGAAAGTTGAACTGAAATTTCTACATTTTTCCATTCTTAAAAGTAGGCTGTCCCCTTAAAGGAAAATAAAAATACACTGGCTAAATGAAGACCTAAGAATTAAAAGAAACTTAATGCACTATACAAAAAGCAAAAGCTTCGAAACAGTCCAATCCATACCAATCAGTATCTCCTGGCAAAGGCCCGATACAAAAAAAGAGAAATTCTAGAAGCTAAGCTACCTTACGATCGGCTTTTTGTCAGGGTACCGCCAACCCATTTAGGATACATAACAAAATAGGATCCCAAAAATCATTAAACTTTGAACCATATCTTGCCACATCAGACACAACAAACTAGCTCCAAAATTGACATTAGCTGTAAAATTGAAATATTTAAAAACATAATTGAAAAAATCGGATATGTCCAACACATGACTTCCTTGCACGTCTATTAAATCAAAAATGTTTTTTACGCTCTTCCTCTCTAAACTTATTTGTTTGAAAGAGATAAAATATGAATAATAGTAAGGTTTAGCGATTTCTAGCCAAATATTTCGATATCGCCAAGCTAAGTTCAATTTGAAAGATTTCCTTCTAGCACTTTATTTGGCGATATTTCACCAAAAGCCGACAAACTTGAGATAGTTTGCGAGATTTTGGGGATAGCCAAATTAAACATTGACCACAGACTTTCAATGAATTGAATGCATCCATACACCTTAATGTATTTAAAGTCATTTGGATCACCCTGTAAATAAATTCCCAGTCGATTGCTGTCGAAAAAGATATTGAAAACAGTTAGACATTATAATATAGTTCTAAATACAAAAGTTCAAAATTCTACGGGTTAAAGTTTTAGAGTTATACAAAATACGAAATAATTTTTGGCGCCAAATTTGGCGATATTTCGGCAACACTCGTCAATGTCGACAACATTTGGCGAGATTTTAAGCATGGATCAACAATGACAGATTATCGCCAAATTTGGCGATATTTCGCCAAAACTCGCCAAGGTCGTGGACAGACGGCGAGATTTTGGGCATGTACCAAACAACGACTGTCTGCAATTGTATTATATTGAAGATGTCCATAGACATTAAAGTACTGAAATTCTTTTCGGTGGTCCTGTAAATAAACTCTCCAGTAGATTGGAACCAAAAATCGAGATGCACAACTAGATGTTACAACAATCTTATATATGAAATTTCAAATAGTTTTTGAGATTTGAGAGTTAAATATGCACACACGTACACCAAAAGTCGCCAAGCTTGGCGACTTTTGGCATAGTTCTTGAGGGAGGCACATGACCGTGGTCGGACCATTACCTAACTTATGTGGTAGGACGGTATTGTGCTTGAAATGGATGAATGCCCCTAAAATTGCCATTGACCGTAATGTATTGGAAATCTTTTGAGTGTTCCTGTAGCAGAACTGTAAATGATAAAGACACTTTTTTTAAATGGAGAAATTCATTTTCTAACTCTTTATAGCGTATATCACTTCTGAGTCGTTTGAAATAGCCCAATACCTCTTAAAAACGCTTTGATGAATTTCGGCCCATAGAGCGTAATGTATTTCGAATCTTTTAGGCGGTTCTGTAGATAAACTATCCGGTCGAATGGAACCGAAAGGAGAGGTGCACAACTAGATGTTACAACAATCCTAAATATAAAGTTTCAATATTCTACGCCTAATAGTTTTTGAGATATGTGAGTTTAATGAATTATGGCCCATTGAGCGTAATGTATTTCGAATGTTTTGTGCGGTCCTGTAGATAAACTATCCGGTCGAATGCAACCAAACGGGGAGGTGCACAACTAGATGTTACAACTATCCAAAATATGAAGTTTCGACATTCTACGCCTAATAGTTTTTGAGATATGCGAGTTTAATGAATTTCGGCCCATAGAGCGTAATGTTTTTCGAATCTTTTGGGCGGTCCTGTACATAAACTATCCATTTGATTGCGACCAAAAGGGGAGGTGCACAACTAGATCATAGAACAATCCTAAATATCAAATCTCAACATTCTACGACCCATAGTTTTTGAGATATGCGAGTTACATACATACGTACGTACGTACGTACAGACGGCATGGAAAAACTGACCACAATAGACTCGCCGCTGGTCAAAATGAGTTGCAGACGCGTTAATATGATCGTGCATGCTAGCCTACGATGAGATGCATCGAAAAAATTCTTAAAATTAAATTTAGAGGTAGTCAAAATCGGTTTTTTATCGAAATTTGGCCCCCAAAATTCTTCGGGATCACATTACTTTCTTATACTACGTACAAGGAAGTAAAAATAGTCTGACTTCCAACAAATGCGGTTAAAACAGAAACAGGATCAGTTACAATGACCTCTATTTCTAATAACTTTGCTCAGCAAGAAATTTAAAAATTTCAATCTGCTCATTTAGAATAAATAAGGCTAATGAGAGGTTCACGAGGGTAAACGAGGGTTTAGCAACGAAGAATTCACACACAGCATTCAAAAACCACCTTCTCACCAAAAAACCACCTTCACCAAAAAACATATTGCTTATATAAGCGCCATTACATAGCCTTATGCTCTAGCAGAACAGGCATGTCTGCTTCTCACGACAGTCAACAGCAGGCTAACTCGAATGTGGCTGCCCTGCCCTTTTTATATAGACTGGCCGAAATCTCGGGTAGCTTCTCATGACTGCTAAGAAATCCCAATGAAACTCGAATTTTGGTTGCGTAATAGAAATACAGTTGAAAGAGTAAGCTATTGCGTAATATTAAGGCGGGAAAGCAAACATTACAGGTCCCATTGGTCAAATGTCCGAAATTTCAGAAAATTTGACGACTTTTTGGCGAAATATCGTCAAAAATAAGTCCCGAAATGTGAGGTCAGCTTCTAGCACCGATATTTCTCGTGATTTTGACAAAACCCTATGCTAACCAATGGGAACACACAAAACTCTATATATCGCGTTCTAGTTGACCGATTTTCATGCAACAAAGTGCAAAATTTAATTATTTGACGCGTAGAATGCAAATTTTCGACTAATTTTTACTTCTAGAAAGCAAAAAAAAAACCCTCCGAGAATTCGTAAATGTATGTGATGTACGCTTTTCCGGTTGCCCCTCCCCCGCGACCAGAGCTCCCATGGTAAGTGGCATCTAACGCCACATATCTTTATCTTTTACCTCTTTAGACATCAGCATCTGATAATTTTGACATTCAAAAGATGGTGGTGGATATCTGAATACTAGCTGAAGTACCCGTCCTCGACGGGTTAGTGAATGCAAATTTCCAAAAAAGTAAGATCTTTCGTCAGCATTGTATGAGTACACAGAATGGATGTAGTATGTTGCCAAAGTAAAGAAAGCGAAGTTAAAATTTTTATGTATTGTTAAAATATTACAGGTTAGAGAGTAACTAAGTAATATCATTTCATTCGCATTAGTCGTAATTATGTGATGCGCGAACGAATATTGACGCATATTGAAATAATTTTCGCAAAATCTAAAAATTCAATCAACATTTTTGAAAAAATGGAAGCCTAGAATTTAAGTTGAGTGACAACCTATCCTGTCAACCAAATTCGTTTCATTCCCTGCAATCTTTATTTCGTGATGCTGGAACAAATTTTCAGCATTTTAAAACGATTTTCGCAAAATCTCAAAATGTAATCAAAATATTTTAAAAATTCAACGCCTATAAATTAAGATTAGCAACTACCTATCATATCACTAAATTTCGTATCATTCGTATTAGTCGTTATTACGTGATGTTTGAAGAAATATAAACGCATTTTGAGAGAATTTTCACAAAATCTCAAAATCTAATAAAAATGTTTAAAAAATTGGACTCCTATAGTTTATGTTGAGCAACCATCTATCGTGTGACCAAATTTCATATCATTCGCTTTAGTCGTTATTACGTAATGCGGGAACAAAGATTCACTCAGTTTTAAACGATTTTCACAAAATCTCGAAATCTGATCGATTTTTTTTAATTAGATGCTTATAGTTTAAGTTGAGTGACCACCTATCATGACACCCAATTTCATATCATTCGCTTCAGTCGTTTTTGCGTGATGCTTGAGCACAAATTTACGCAGTTTGAAACGATTTTCGCAAAATCGGAAAATCCAATCAAGATTTTTTTAAAATTCGACGCCTATGTTTTAAGTTGAGGGACCACCTATCATGACACCCAATTTCATATCATTCGCTTTAGTCGTTTTTACGTGATGCTTGAACACAAATTTACGCAGTTTGAAAGGATTTTCGCAAAATCTCAAACTCCAATCAAGATTTTTTTAAAATTGGACGCCTATGTTTTAAGTTGAGTGAATACCTATCATGACACCCAATTTCATATCATTCGCTTCAGTCGTTTTTGCGTGATGCTTGAACACAAATTTACGCAGTTTGAAACGATTTTCGCAAAATCGGAAAATCTAATCAAGATTTTTTAAAAATTCGACGCCTATGTTTTAAGTTGAGTGACCACCTATCATGACACAAAATTTCATATCATTCGCTTCAGTCGTTTTTACATGATGCTTAAACAAAAAAAAGCGTCACGGACAGAATGACAGAATGACAGAAGGACAGAATGACAGAATGACAGAATGACAGACAGACAAACTTTTTTTGAGGGTCGCATCGGAATCCCGGGTGCTTGAAACGGATAGAAATTGTAAAATTTTCCAAGAAATGTACCAAAGACAAATCCAAGAAATGTACAGACAAAAGTCTAATTTTATTTATATAGATTTGCACCCTTCAGAAATTGCTTACCTTCGCCGAAATGACATTCGGATCATCAAGTTTAGCATATGCTCGTACACCAGAGCCTTCAGCGAACGTCAGGAATGAAACAGAGAAGGTACCTACCAACTGTGTCAAGTATTGTCGCACCATGGACAACAGATGGAATACTAGAAAGAGTAATAATACTACATTCAAATACTTTTAAAATTATGGAATTAACACATTTTTAATAAAAATGTGTAAATTCCATAAATCGTGTACAATAAACACCCTTCATAATCGCTGTCTTTTCTTTCTCTTCTGATTTTTGTTTGAAAGCAATTTTAATAATCGTTTATTGCACTATAGCTTAGGGAGAGTTTAAGGCTTTGCATTGACGCTATGGAAGCGGTATTTTCGCTTGTTTTAAAAGCCTTGCTTTAAAGTGCTGTGTGGAAATTCTTCATTGTTGAGTCTTGGGGATTTGCTGACGATTTCCCTCGCAAGTTTCCACTGAATTCATGACTGTGGCAGTGTTTTATTTTGTGCGAGAAATACATAATTTGTGAAAGCTTCTGTACTAAGTAGTTGTAATAAGCACGTTACGAGAAGTTTGTGCTTGGGAATTTTGTACAGCTGATTGTTCGACGAAGCTGTAGAAGCTCGTGTTCTATCTCCATCAGTGGACTCGTTACTAGAACTTTCTACATCTACTGAAATGTAGAACGTTAACCCAGAGTTTTCTGCAACATATAATCATTAAGAGTTTTCTGCAACATATGGTGTTTAGTATGCCAATTAAGTCTGTCCCTGCTTTTCTTTAATATTTAGATAACAATGCGGATTTCCTGTGACTAATTCAAATGTCGAATGTGTTGGAAAATGATAATAAGTATCATTAGTCAAACTTAGTTTTCTGTATGTTACTTGTTCAATAGCTTCTTCAAAATGGTAGTCTGTTGTTTTATCTTTTCGATCGTGGCAAGCTACAAGTATTTTCTATGGAAAATATTTTAATGTAACGCGATTCGCTACTGTATATATAATACCTTGTGATTTGAAACACACATTTGTGGTTATGAAAGGGAATATTATTTGTGTAAGTATTTTCTTCATCTAAAATGTCTTACGAAAATCTATTTTTCAAAACTACTTACAAAGCTTACAAAACCAACCAAGTACGGAAATTTACTATTTTCTCATGAAATTTCTGAAAGCTAAAACATTTTCTTCTTTTAAAGGAAAATTACCAATTCTTGGGTAAAAATGTCATTTCCCAGAAAATTAAGGATAAAAGTATCCTGAATTTTCAGATTATTTTTAACAGTGTAGGGATGGACGCGAAACTGAAAACGGGTCCTCGTCTCCTCTCGCAAAACACCTGAAAGGTTCTCCCAAATAACCAATAGGTAATGATAGAAATGTCTGCCTCGTCTCGCATAAAAGCTGTAAATCTTAGTCTCATCTCGCCTTGCATTCATTCCTACATAGGACAGCAAGAAGCAAACAGCGATACCTAACTTACATGTATAAATGCAGTTTTATATTTTAGAGTGATAATATTACAGGTAATTGTGTGGATGTTTTAGTTGAATCCCTACTGGAGTAAATATTTATGTGATTGATACTACATATCAAAATTTGATTGCGTGTCCTGACTGTGCTATGTTTAAAGATAATTAAAATTAACGCAAACATATCCTGACTGAAAAATGTAATTAGCAATTGAATTTGGCCACTGTTATAAAGTACGTAATAAGCTCTCATTAATTCAAACAAAGTAAGTTTTTGACATTTCATACACAATATATCGCGTTATGATTTGTATACTTACAAAAGTACATTTCATACTGTCAAATAAAATCTATTATTCGAGTTGACAAATTTTGGGTTATATCAATACAGGAAGCACTGAAGAGTCTTAGTATTTTACATTTGTATATTTCGCGATTCTACTAAAAAAATATGAAGGACAGCTTCCAAGTACGATGTCACGGTCAGAGTAAGAACAGCTTATCTTCCCATATACAGATATTTTGAAACTTACATTGCACCTCAGAAATATGCCAGCATCTACTCTCTACAGGTATAAAAATATTCGATCTCTTGGGGAGTAAAAAAAGATTCAATTTAAAGAAATTATTTTGGAGAAATATTCACTTCTCTCACTGAGCTTTACCAAGCTGTAAATGTTACTTTTTATTAGACAAAATATTGAATATCTACTCATTTAGCAGCATATATGACTTCTTTTGTTCCTTGCAAATATATATTTGCTTCTTGAAAAATCAAGTTAGACTATTATAAAAAAATTACTTTTTCATCAAAGTTGGATTTTACTTCTGAATTTTACAGTGACGCCGAAGCACGCAGATTTAAAACACGGGGACGGTGCAGACCTGTAGCTGTAAGTTGATTAATTTAAAAGGAGCAATTTCACTAAACTTTCGGGGTATCCGAATTTGAAAACTATCAAGTGACACGTACTCTACATTATATTCATAAGCATACTATCCCATTAAGAAAGATAGGTGTTCTTTTCATACTCTTATAGTATTGTGAATAGTGGAACTTAATATTTATACTGTCAGAGTCGTTAACTTGCCCACGTTTCAATAAATAATCAACACCGTTAAAAACGTTTCAAAGACTGGGATTTTAAATTAAAATACCATATTTATTCAGCAAACATTTTGTAACCAAAGTTATTTGTTTAGAGCATTTCTTTAATCAGTTTAAAAATGTTTTTAAAATGTGTTTAATCAACAAAAAATTCAGTTTAGAATAAAAAGTAAGGAAATTACTAGGCTTTTCTGCACAACTTCTGCATAACGAAAGCGCTTCAATTTGAATAATATTTTAAATATTTTTCCCTGCTTTTTAGAATTTCATTTATTTTCAAAATTAGTTTCATTTGTTTGTAAAAATAAATGCATATATTTTTATTCATGAACATTATATATATATATATATTACAGAAAGGATATACATATATGCAGTATATATCTGTGTGTGTGTATTTTCTATGACGTCACTTATGTCTATTTTATTATTGTCAAGTCGTCAAGTCAGTCGCTTAAAACTGAGATATTTAGATGGTAACAAGATATTATCACCCCTTATTTCTGGGCATCACTTTTTTAATAGACGTACTTTCGGTTTCAAACATTTTTATGAAATAAAACTAATTACTGCAGTTTTTTTTGCGTTTCTGTTCGGATACCTGTAGAATGTTAAGAAATTGAACCGAAATTGTTAAGAACAACTTGTTTCCAAATTTCAGCTCAAAATATTGTCATCTTCAGGTTCCAGAACTCAAGCGATTATATTTCTAGTTTATTTTTATTAACGACAAGAAATCGAAGCATATGATCCTATGAACAGGCCGAAGAATTCCAACCACCGTCGTTCAATTGACAGATATTTGTCGGTGAGGAAAAACTGTAAACGATTAAATTTTTTTAATTAAGTAAATAAAATAAAAATTGCATCTCAAAACTTTAGAGTTACTTTCAATTAATCCCACTTTTTAAAAATTACGGGTGGGGTGGTAGGTTAGGAAATCCCACTATATATGGTACATTCGATTAAACACTCTAAACAAGCATCCAAATGTGTACGCTGCAATTTTCTGGGCATAAAGCCTACATATTTTGGACATCTTTCAGGGAAAATTCTGAACAAAAATTGTGTTTCAAAGTTTTCTGAGACGACATCTCTTTCAGAAATTATTGCTAACTGCCGTATGTTTGAACTTTTTTTTTCTTAAAATTCATATTTTTAGAAAAATAATTACATTCTTCATACCACACAAATGTCGGAAATTTGTTGACTTTTCTTGACATAAGCATATATTGGAGAATGTTCTAAAAAATGTCGGGCGGTAATGGGTTAATCTTGGGTTCAGATGCGGAATGAATTCGAACTAATATAAAACTAATAATTCGAACTAAAAGCTAATATAATAACCAAAATGGTGGGCAACCAAGGAGTTTTTCAGGGCATAAAGATCTGTTTGACTATAGATAGCTACTTTACTGCATCTTTATCCCACTTTTATGATACAGCTCACATTCTAAAATTATTTAGACGTCAAAAGACTTTAAAGGGCACACTATGCATTCATCTGAATTATAAGATAAATTCTATAAAAGCTGAGCACAGTTTTTAAACATACATTTTACATGATGAGTGTTTTAAATACAAGCTATAAAATACAGAAATAATGCAAAATCTTTATTAGCAGTACTTTTCTAAAATAACAAAAACACGAGGTTTACGGGTTGATTTGTTTTAAATTTAGATAATATATAACGCAATATTTCTGGCATATGAATTTAAGAAAGTTTGCTTTTATAACACGTGAAAAGGAAACAGTACTCGCATCTTCTTTAACGAGAAGCATAGTGGAAATGTAAAAGTTTAACGGATTACATTTTAGTGGAAATCAAAGAATGGCTGAAATGGAGAAGCGAATCTTCTTTTACGGCGAGTCTCCTCTGCAGGAGGTGACTCTTCTTCTTCTTCCATCTTCTTGAGCAATTCTTCTTGAACAACTGCTAATTCGATGACTTCTAGCACAGGCGTTATTTCCGCTATGAATTCTTTGGTGCACATCGGGTTACTATTTATGTTAAGCAAAATGTCTTTGGCGGCAGCTCCCACCTCAAATCCACATTTTGCACCGATTTTGATAGATGGACAGTACGCATCCCACAAACTCTCCCTGCACAAGCAAACAATAAAGATGGGTTACAAAATCTTGCATTTTATAAAGATACAAAAAAATGATCATTTATCCGTATTTTACACTGAAAAGAGATCCATGTGGAGTGAAAAAAACTTTATTTCAAAATCCACACTGCCTGAGTCATTAAATGGTGCGAAATTGTTAAGAACAACTTGTTTCCAAATTTCAGCTCAAAATATTGTCATCTTCAGGTTCCAGAACTCAAGCGATTATATTTCTAGTTTATTTTTATTAAAATAGTAATGTTTAATCAATTAATTGAATAATTAGTTATGTTTTCAAAATTAAATTGCTTTATTAATACGTTATTATCACATGTCAGTGCTGTAAATCGTAGATTTAGAAGCAAACGTGGACTTAGGTTCTGATTTAGAAATGGAATATACCTCAGAAATTGATGACAATTTCGTTAGTCAGGAAGCCAAATGTCAGAAAACGACTGACGATGAGATTCCCTAAATCTGCAAGACAGACACAATGCCCGAACTAGCCATTGTTCTTGATAGAACAGGTCTACCGGAGTACTAATTATACAATTATTTAATTAAACGGAATTTTTTCAATAGAAATTCATAAAGGACTAAAAATGACACTACGAATATATTCGCTTGAGGTGTGGAACCTGAAGATGGCAATGTTTTGAGCTGAAATTTGGAGACAATTTATTCTTATCAGTTTCGCACCATTTAATGACTCAGGCAATGGGAATTACGAGAAAAAGAGTTTTTCGCTCCACCCTAATATACAATGGGTAAAATGCTGAGAAACAACTATACGCACTGGCTGGTTACTGGTTTTTATTACAATTCCACCCCTTATTTTCCCACTCCGATTTCTTATTAACAGAATTCGAAAATTTATGTGGTTCTATATTGAATACGTGCGTTTGCTCTTTTTCTCTTTGAGTTATTTCTAAGTTTTAATCATAGTCTTTCAGCTATGTTTTGCAAGTTTGAGAGTACAAAAGAACCCAGTTGTGATGTAGATCATGTATTTAATATTATTAACTGTCATTTACTGTCTGTTTCTTAAATTTATCTATTCAAAATCAAACACCTAAACGTATTTTTATGTTCTCATTTTTCATTAGTTTGGCCTTTCAAAAAATTTCGTATTCCGCTTTTCTCGTATGCGATAGCCTTTTAATTGTTTATTTTTCTCGGCAGATTGGAGCCTCCTGGGCTAAAAATAGTTTATTTTGCGTCAAATTTAATCGTAACGGGTTTTTCATTCCCCTCTGTTGGCGCTTTATTTGGCATACTTTATTTTGATGGCATGAACCGACTTTCAAAATTATTCGTTCGCGGTTTGATTACTTAAATAGTATTGGTCTAAATTTATTGCAGCTCTGTAATTGGTGATTTTTATCCCGTCTATCTTTATATTCTCGCGAATGTCATGCTATGTGTTGGCATGCTCCTTTTAGTGACTCCACCGCTTTCGTTTGTAGAGCTAACATGTATTTTTTATGACGCTGGGCCACCACCAGACGGTATTATTAAATTGTGTACTTTATACTTCTTCATCAATAAATAGATTTCTTAAAGACTCTGAAGTTATCTAATATGTTTTTGCAACTAAGTGCGTGTTTCGAACTTTATTACATTATCAACGCTAAAGAATTAGGATTTTTAATATAATCCGATATTTCTCTTACAATAATAAACATTCAGACTATTTCATCTTTCCATCATGGTATTGCTCATTATGGTGTTTGTATTTTTAGCGTGATATGCGAATTTATCTCATCCATACTGGATTCATGATTCACATAAAAAATACATATTTTCCTCAAAGGAAAATAATGATCTCGCATGAGCCAAATAATTGCGAATTGATTTTAAAAAAGATTTATTTTATTTAAAGAAATACATTCGTAAGTAACTTAATAAATAAAATGTTTCCACGCACCTCTATGTGAATCTGTTCAATAAAGAGTTTGAAATAGCTCTCAAAACACTTGACACGATTGAATCTGGCTAATGATTCAAAACAGATAAAGGAGTTGGTAAATAACGCATACAAATGAAAAGTAAAACAGTGCAGATCGTTTCAAAGCCAAACAGTACATATCATTTCAAAATAAGACAGTACAGATCGTTTCGGGTTGTATAAAGGAACCACCCTTGTTCAGCTGTAAAATTTTCCTCTATCCAAAAAGATTAAAGCAAAATATGGAAGGAGGTGCATCCTCACGAAACAATCCGTACTCTTTCCTTTTGTACATTTAAGAGAGCGTTTCTTACAAAGATCTTTATTAGTTTTAACCATTTAAAACCAGTTATATTTTATTAACTAATAACTTCTTTTTAAATGATATTTCTTCCAACAAAACTAAAAGTAATATCTGTAAGTATAAGTATGTACTTACAGACATGAAGCTTCATCTCCATTTCTTTCAGCCTGGGATCTTCCTATATATTCACGCAAAGTAGTCATGATGAGCTCCTTTGTGGCATCGCTAAATTCAAGCATATGGCAAATCTGCATGACATTTTCAGAAGCAGAAGCGAGGCATTCAAGGTTACTGGAAATAACTAAATAAAAAAAGATGACTTAAATTATATACTTCTGTGCAAAAATTAGATTAGAAACAGAATGAGATTTTTCGATATAAAATGCGTTTAACCCTTTGAGGCGCAACCCTTTCCCAATGCTGAAAAAAGGGCAGCCGTTGCCGTCACTCGACTTAACTACCAGCAAGATGGCGGACGATCGAAACGTTCATCGCGTGCCACAGATCTAGAGACCCTTTATTGAAGACAGCTGGCTGTGCGCGGGCACTTTCTGTATAATAGAGTTAATATATTACTTATAAATCCTTTTTCTTAAAAAGATTTAGTTTTATTCCTTAAATATTTTTATTGTAATTCATTTTAGACTTATTTGTGGATTAAACCTTGACCTAACTTTTTATTTTTTATTTTGAATAATTGAATAGTGTATTACCTTGAGCTCAAATATCTTTTTGGGCAGCTACGGTTATTACTAATTTGTTGTCTGCAATTCCTTATGTAGGTGTAATATTAGTAGAGTGAGTTCAGGGGGTTTTGCTGTAGGAAATCCTACTTTAACACGTTTTTTTGCCTTTCATTTTATTTTACCTTTTGTTGTTTTGTTCATGGTATTACTACATTTATTTTTTCTTCATGAAACAGGATCTAGAAATCCTGTAGGTCTTTCAAGAGATTATGATAAGGTTTATTTTCATCCTTATTTTAGAGTAAGGGATTTTTTTGGTTTTTGGTTTCTTTTATATTTTTTTTTCTTTTTATGTATACTACATCCTTATATATTTATGGATGTGGAAAATTTTATTAGTTCTGATCCTTTAGTAACTCTTGTTCATATTCAACCTGAATGATATTTTTTATTTGCTTATACTATTTTGCGGTCTATTCCTAGAAAGGTTGGAGGAGTTTTTGCTTTAATTATATCTGCAATAATTCTTTATTTTATTCCTTTTTTTCTTGTACATAAGTTTCGTAGAATAATAATATATTATTATATAAAGTATATATATGTTGATTGTATGTAGTTAATTGGTTATTATTAACTTGAATTGGGGCTTGTATTGTTGAGTTACCATGTATATTTGTAGAAATATTTTTTAGATTTATATATTTTTTTTTATATTGTTTGTATTTTGAGTAGTATATAAGGTTCAAGATTTATTATACTATGATTTTAGTATTAATTTTTTTGAAAGCAGTTATTAAGTTTTATACTTTAAAGTCTTACTAATTAGTTTAAGTAAAAACATAAATTTTTAAATTTATAAATATTATATGAATGAAAATAGAAGATTTATAGGAATAATAATAATAAATAATGGTGCAGCTAGGAATATTATTCATCTTAGATTTATTAATAAATCATATCGAAATCGTGGGTAAGTTGCTCGTACTCATAATAATGTAATAGTAACAATAATAAGAATGATAGAAGAAATTAACATTTTAGGAAAAGTAAAGAATAAAATGGTTGTAATTATTCTTAATACAATTATTCTTATATATTCTGCAAGAAAGATTAAGGCGAACCATCCTCCTATGTATTCTAGGTTAAATGCTGATACTAGTTCAGATTCACCTTCTGCAAAATCGAATGGTGCTCGATTAGTTTTTGCCAAGCAGGATATGATTCATATAATGAATAATCTAATATTCCCAATGCAAAATATTAATATGTTTTGTGATAATATTATTTCGTGAAATGAATAAGAGAATGATAAAACGGAAATGAATAGTAAAATTATAAAGAATGATACTTCATATGAAATTATTTGGGCTACGCTTCGGATTGAACCTAAATTACTGTATTTAGAATTTGTAGATCAACCAATAATTAAGATAATATATACAGCTATTCTTGAAATAATAAAACATTATGTTTATTATCATATATTGAGAAATTATTGAAATTAATAATTGGAATAATTAATATTGAAATTAGTAAGGTCATGGCTGGAGTGAAATTGATAGTAATGTATTTATTATTTCTGAGTATGAAAGATTTTTGTTGAAAAGTTTTAGAGCATCTCTAAATGGTTGTAAAAGTCCTATGAATATCCAACCGAGTTATACCAATAATTTGCTTTCTGTTTTCTTTAATTCCTATATAAATTCGATTAAACAAATAATCAGTTATTTACTATCATTAGTACTTTGAAAGAAGTGAAGCAGATCAAAAAATTAAAGAGAAAAGGGAGAAAAAGAACCTTGAAAGATTTCACTGTCTTCTCTGCAGACACCATGGATGTAGCTTATGATTTGTCGGAAATTTTCTGTAAAATTAGCATCATCAGGGCAGTTCTCTCGTACTCTCAAAATGCAAGCTGCTAACTCTTTTACATTACTAATAAAAGAAGAAAAAACAGTAATTATATACATCTAACAATGAGAAGTGAGATAAGAGAGTTAATTGTGTCCCGTAATGTCGTGGAGATAATTTTTAAAGTGGTAAGGTACATTCAGAACTCTGAAAACGTTACAAAGTGTACACATGGGAGATGAAAATCATGTAAGTAACATTTAGAAAAAAACACCTTATACATAAAGTAAACCAGCTTGTTTCTTTTAATAACTGAATGCATCATAACTGTTTAAAATTTTAATTGGAAATTTGAGTGTCATACATTTTTGGGATTAATGGTACATAAATTAACTTGACAGCGGTTGTACATATACGCATTAAGAGATTAGACAAATTGCATCTATCCAATGTTGAGAAGAACTAAAACTTGTAACAGTTTTAGTTTGAAAAAATTGTATTTAAATTTTTGAAAAAGCCTCAATTTTACATGCAACGTAATTCATTTGTATCTTATTTAGTAATGAATAAAGCTAATTTAATAAATACGACTTAAAAGGTCAGGGGCCTCCATAAAGAATTGGATTTCGAAATGTTATTTTATTTTAGAAATGCTATTTTAGAGTCAATGTTTTAAATAAAATATACACATTCATGTTAAGCGTTTTTCAATATAAAAATTATTTGAGTAAAGGCTTGTAAAATAACCTGAATAACCTAAATGAGTCCAATAAATAAATAAATGAAAAACAATATCATATCTAATATATAAGTCTTTTAAGGCTTCATATAAAGTACATTAGTTGAAAACGTCACAAATAATGTTTAAAATAGAATCTAAAACTATTTTCAGCATTAAGGTTGAAATTCTATGTAATGCAAGATTGCACTTTTTAAACTTTTTTGTACTTCTTTGTATAACGTTTTTACTACCCATTTTCTAATATGTAGGGTAATACACGCTCTAATTTATTATCTTCAAGAAGATTCAATTTAAAAAATACTGTAACCATCAAAGTAACATATTTTTCTTTTGCCTTAAGAAATATTTCCTATATTGAGATGAGATTACTTTTCATGCTGCAAAATGTATCCAATTATTGAGGGGAACAATTGTTCCCTCAATAATTGGAGTGTGCCAAGAGTAATTTAAACTATGTGATATTTTAAAATCCGTTCTAACCTGCAAATATCTCTTAGTTGATCCACGGTAGCAGGAAATTCGTCAGGAAATAAGTTAAAATCGCATGTATCACTCACTTGTTCAAAGCATGGTTTCTCTTCCTGACCAGAAACGCAAAGAGAATCTGCAAAAATTAGTGACATGTTATAAAGTCTCACATTTGGAATCATAACAATTTACGCAGAAACATGATCACATACAAAATACTTATTAAAAATAATATACATCCCTCAAATAAAAAGGTCAAACTTTGTCTCTCTAAGCCGCCGGAAAAATCTATGCAGAATTGAATCGTGCATTATTCGGAAAATTCTTGAGTGTAAGTAACAGCCAATGTAGAATGTGCTTTGTTTGTCACCCCGAAGTAGCAGCCAATGTAAAATGTGCTCTGTTTGTCATCCCGAGTAGCATCCAATGTGGAATGTACTTTGTGTGCTATCCCGAAGTAGCAGCCAATGTGGAATGTGCTCTGTTTGTCATCCCGAAGTAGCAGCCAATGTGGAATGTGCTGTGTTTGTCATCCCGAAGTAGCAGCCAGCGTGAAATGTGCTCTGTTTATCACCCAGAAGTAGCAGCCAGCGTGAAATGTGCTCTGTTTGTCACCCAGAAGTAGCAGCCAATGTAGAATGCGCTCTGTTTGTCATCCCAAAGTAGCAGCCAATGTAGAATGTGCTCTGTTTGTCATCCCGAAGTTGCATCCAATGTGGAATGTCCTCTGTGTGCTATTCCGAAGTAGCAGCCAATGGGGAATGTGCTGTGTTTGTCATCCCGAAGTAGCAGCCAGCGTGAAATGTGCTCTGTTTGTCACCCAGAAGTAGCAGCCAGTGTAGAATGTGCTCTATTCCTCATCCCGAATAGATATTTGATATACAGTGGACTCTTGTCTTGAGGTATGCATTCCAAGAACCCTCTTGTAAGTAAATATTTAGCGTTGTAGGATAAATTATATGTACGACTTTTTGTGACACATACACCGTTATGTTAGACACCTGTAAGCACCCCTAGAACAGTTTTAAGCCTTTCCTTAAATATAAATTACTATTTACCACCTAAAGTAATGAGTAAATGAATTTTGGCGCTCCTTACTGTTGGCGAGAAAACTCGCGTAATATCCAATTCGCGTTAAGTCAACTCGCGTTCTAGAGCTAGTCCACTGTACCAGGCCTTTGATGTGACACATAGTTATAAAAATATTGTTTTTTAATACATTTTCATTCTTGATCGTGAAGACAATTTTTCAGTTGTCATATTTATTGAATAATTTAATCGAGCTTCTATAAGCTCGACTAGATCTCGACTAGATAAGCATACTAGATCAGAAAGATGCTTTTGACCCCACTTTTATTTCTCTAGGAAAAAAAAATCACTGTCGATTTTTTTATTCCGCGTTTGGCACCATCAAGTGGATATAAACTAAATTTATGCTCTGCATTATTTTTTGCGCTAATATCCCAACAGAATTCTTGCAGCCTTTTAGTTTAGTGTGTGTTTTGTTTGATTTCTACGAATTTTCAATAGAATTCGACAGAACTGTAAAAAAAAAAAAAAAAAAAAATCACGGACATCTTTAAACATTTCATTTAACTGTATTTAGACAATAAGAAAATATTTCTTTGTAAAATCAAGTAAACAGTTTTGAAATGGGGGACAAAATTTACCATATATGCTTTTCGAAAAAATTAGAAGTTTCGAGCCCGGGCCCCGGCTGTATGAAGACCAAGAATGCTAAACAGTAAACCACACGGGACCCACAGATCAGTGAACAAATTTCGTTTACAAAAGGTAAATTATTTGTATGAATTTTCATAACAATTAAAACTTTAAGTTAAAACTTTGTATGAATGATTCAAGTATTTTCAGCTAAGGTACGACGCTTGGTTTGCAAACTTCATCTTTATTCTTGTTGGGAAATTAGCGAAAAGTTCATTAAAATATTTGATCCAAACACGGCAGAGTGTGGATGAAATAAAAACATGTAAAATCTCTACTTATTATAAAAGAAGGTGTCTGCGTGTGGGTGGGTCTGTGTGTCTGTGTGTTGGTGGCGTTACGGACAAACGGCTACACCCAGAAACACCAAATTTGGTACTCGGGAAGATCTGAACATGAAGTTGTGCACCTCGAAGCGATTTTTTCAAAATTTGACCTAGAATTTTTTTTATTTTATGTTTTATGCGATTTTTGGCAATTTTTCTTACCTAATTTGTAATAACGGCGGAAATTACGCTTGCAGCAAAATGACATTTGTATCATCGGATAGAGGAGAAAATCTTCTTTTAAAAACACTTTGTTCTGAATATGTAACATAATTTACTGATTTTTAGGAAGTTTTATACTAAGTATCTCATTTGACGAATTTTTTCGTAAAATAATTTTAAAACTGTCACATCTTGAGTTCTATCCGTCATAATTTTTGAATATTTCGACAGAACGTGAAACATTCTTTTCTCCCTCTTTTAAAATAAAAACGAAAAAAATTATGTAAATTAAGTGATATTTTACGAATTTTAATGTAACTAATGTTTAGAATTTAATAGCATCAACGGGGAGAGCTTTCGCTATTACATTAATTGATCATGGCATGAGATAATTTTGTTGCGTTGCCACAAAAAAAGATTAGAAAAAGGGGTTTTTTCAACCCCTTTTTCTAATCAAATGGAGTTCTATCAATCTAATTCAAATGGAGTTTTTAAATGGGATATCGGAATTTCAATTCGCAAGTGAAGATCTATGACTTCAAATGCTTTAAGATACGTAAAACTTACGCCACAATTTTAACGCATTTATCCCTGCTCTTTTTTTTTAACACAAGGAGGCGATATTTTGATTAAAACTTACTTTAGAAATAAACTGAGAAATTCATGATTATTATTATTATCAGTGGTATTTTAATCTGTTGCTTATTTAAAAATTTTAATATTTTAACGCAGCTGAAAATGCTCATCATTTTAAAAGCTACAAAGTTTGTTTTAAAGCGGTATATATTAAAAATTTTGTATTTACTTTTTTTATTTTTCGCATTTAATTATGTCGCAGGCATATATGTTTCCTAACATATGCATGTTGCGAGTATAGTTTTATTTTAACGTTGGATTATATACGTTCCTCCATAGTTTCCTATGCCTATATAAAGCAAAAATGTTTTCAACATCATTGTAAATTTTAATATGATACCGTTTGAAAGCTACTGAGTGAAATATCAAATTAACTCTCTCAACCAAACGGGGTATCTTTTACGACAGTTTAACAGTGACGTCATAAATTTTAAAAAATGCGCGAAATTTGTAAACTCTGCAATTCTAACGTTCTGTCACAGTTATAGCTATTCTAAATAGAGATTATTATTACTATTATTAGTGGCATTTTAATAAGTTGCTTATTTAAGAATGTTTATATTTTAACGTTCGATTACGTTCCTCCATAGGGGTACTTCATAAAGTAAAACATTTTTCTACTTCCTTGTAAGTTTTAATAAGATACCGTTTGAAAACTACTGTGCGAAAAATCTAAATTAACTCCCTCAACAAACGGCAGCTAAACAGCGACGTCATAAATTTTAAAAAATGCGTGAAATTGGCAAACTGCAACTGCGTTCTGTCACAATTAAAGCGATTCTAAATAGCTCCTCGAGATTACACAGTTTGATGTTTTTCAGGAGACAGAACCATGGAGGATTTATAAGCTATCGCTATATTGGATCTATGGATATTTAAAACGGCACCGCTTGTATATTTTCCACTACGTTGAGATGAAATGTTTTGCTTTGCTAAATACGCAAATCTTACAAAACTATGCATAAATTAAATAGAGAGCTTCCTTAATGGCAACCATTACGTGAAATGATAATTGTTTATGCTAATGCGTAAATTTCAAAGAATCACCATAGAATAAAAAGATCCCATTGGTACCAAATAATATAAGCTGCTTCTTTTAATCGAGCCTTGAAGAAGGATAAGCGAAGATAGATAGTATTGATATATGTAATAGGTAGAAGATTTGCAACGTATGAATAAATCACAATATATCACGTTAATAAATATTTCATGAAATTAAAAGTGCCCTGTTTATCCTTTTTCAATGTTGTTTTACAACCAACTGAACGATAAGTAATTCTAATTTGCGTTGATATATCCCGCAGTAATTTCAACACAGGAGATTACTTCTTTAAAAATCAAATTCTGTTTTCTGCATGCAGATATGATTTTAGTAAAATATTCGCTTCTTCTTTATGAAGAGCGGGTGCGCAGCTATTTTAAAATAAACGGTTGTCCATTTCATGTAGTGTCTGAGGTATTAAATGCTTAACTTAAAAACAGTATGATGTAGAAATAACACATTTTGAAAGTCAGTAGTTCTCTGCAAACCGCTAAGCTTTTCACTTTTCTGATCGCGAATTACACTGGCATAGTTTTTTGAGTCATTATATTGCAATGATGCCAGTTTAGTACTCACGAAGCAAACTTTAGATCAAGAGTCAAATAATTTTGTTTTTATTTTAGATTTCACGTCACTGAGATTAATTGGGATTACACATGCTAGGAAAATTTTCGTTTATTACCGTGCGAAGAACAGGCACTCAGCTAGTAATTAATAAATAAGCATTAGAAAAAGTTTAAATTTCCTCGGATCACTTTCTAGGTTTTTTCTACCATTAAAATGAAATTTCTGCAGATAATATGCTCGATGCGCCATATACAGGGTGGCCATAATTAAACTGCAAGTGTTCAAGGGGTGCTGGAGAGACATGCGCAAGTCAAATATGCAATTAAAAAAATTGCCATTTTCACCCGATAGATGGCGCTATATCGTGTTTCAATGCTTATGGACGTCATATATGCAAATTTTAAGCCCATCGAACAGTGTAAAAATAAGACCACATTGAGTAATGGTCAATCATGACTCTAAATAAGAAGGAACGTGCATTGTTGGTGAAGATATTCTATCAGAATGGTAGCAATTATTCAGCTACTCTGAAAGAATACCGGCGTATGAAACGATTAAGAGGTCCAATGAGTGTCAATGAGAATAAGTAATGGTTTAATTGTTTTCCAAAGCGTCTTTATGAATTGTTTAATTTGTGATCTTAATTTACGTTAATTTTTGATTGCATGTTACTGTAAAAATTTAATTACTGAAGCGAATTGTATGGAATTTTGATAAACTGTAAATGGTGTTTTATATTGTTTATATGCCTCTTAGAATGTCACTATGCTCTGTCTATTGGTTTTCGAAATTGTATATGCCACCGGTCAGCTTTGAAATACGGTACAGCGCCACCTATCGGGTGAAAGTGACGATTTTTTTGCATATTTGACTTGCGCATGTTCTTAAACGTGTAGATACCAAATTTCACTATAATATTCTCGGTAGTTTTCTCTCCAGCACCCCTTGAACACTTGCAGTTTAATTATGGCCTCCCTGTACTTGACTGAAAATCTGTGAAGTTAAAAAATTCATTTTTCCCCCATGTAAATTCAAATTTATTTCTTTTACATGATTAGGCATCTTTAAATATTCATTTCTTTGACTTAGAACTTCATTATTATGTTTTACAGTTGCAGTGTAATATTTCCTGAGAGTATGAAAAACTTCAGTAGAAAACTGAGTGTAAATTATTTTTAAAAGACATCCGAAAAATAGTGCAATCTTTTTATGCAAACTTAAATGTTATAGACCAATGAATACTCACACAAGCTTTTCCATATCTGGCAAATGATAGTGTAAGAATTACAGAAATTTTTTTCCAGATTTTAGGACATATATTTATTTCAAAAAATTGTTTCGTAATGACTTTTGTCGGTCCAAGTGCCTGAATCATCAATGGGAAATTTTTTCATCTTTTATGGCTCGACAATATACAATTTCAGAAATTGTCGACTATGATGTGCGAAATTACATCATAAACGCCAAGAAAATAATTAGATTTGTGTAAATATTTATTGAAGCTTCCTGCCGCGTCTACAAAATGTTTTTTTATTTCGACATTACTCGAAGATATATTTGTACCACACATAAGTATCACTGGAAAGTTTGTGAAACAATTTAAGATTAAAAACTTTTCAAACAATCGTTAGTGTTACGAAAAAAACACTCAAAATACCGGTGCTAAAATATAAAATAAATAAAAACTTTGTGAAAAAAGTACTCATAAAATTTTTATTTATTTTAATCATTAGTGTTATTGTAATGATGACATAACACATCTCCCAGGAAGAAAAAGAAAGGAAAAAACAAAACATTGCCTGTGTTGTAATATAATCAATAGTGGAAAAACAAAAGCTGAAAAACAAAATGAAGTTCAGATTTTGGTATTCATAATGCATCAAGATCCTTTAAGTTTTATTTCTTTTCATCATTCTAAATTTGCAATATTGCAGGAGAGAAAAGTTGAAGGTATGCATTTCAGACATATCAATGGTTAAAACATGCTCTTTGCATGTATGAATTTTAAAAATAAATCACACGCTATATCTATCAAAATTATAAAAATGTTTAAACTTTAATTTGTTATATTACTTTTCGACAGACCAGTGTTTCGAAAAATACTTAAAAAATTATATTCCTAAACATATATTTTTTTGTACTATTCGGTAAAGAAACTTTTGAGAGTTTCGGACACGTCTCTTTAATGAAAAATTACCACTTTAATATATTTTGGGGGTGATTCTGAAGTTCTAACGAAGTATCTTAAATTACTATAAATTTTTCCCTTTATTTTGATTTTGTAAATAACTTGAAACTGAAATAGTTCTTCATCCGAGATTAAATTGAGTGAAAATATATGTTTTGTAAATTATAAATCTACTTCTAAAAGAAATAATTTCACAAAACAATCAGTTTTGAGCAGAAAAATATGTATAACTATTAAACACAAAAGAAGGCGGAATAAGTCGAAGCGCTACAAAAACTCAAATAAATGCTACTTGAGTTTTTCGATTAAAATGATTAAATTACATGTATGTAAAAAATATAAATTAAGCTATCAACTAATAATTCATGGTAACGAAATAGACAGTAGTGAATCATGTTTAAATGAAAATATTTTCCATAGAAAGGACTTACAGCTTGCCGCAATCGCAAAGATGAAATAAAACCCCACCATCTTGAAGTATCAACTAGAACAGAGTAACGCACGGAAAACTTTGTTTGATAAATGATACTCGATTCATTTCTCTGCTCGTTCGACGTTTTAATTACTCCCAGGAAATCCGCATTGTTATCTGAATATTTAATAAACAGCAGGAACAATTAATTAGCACAATGATTTCTATATTGGAATGAACGATTGCTAAATGAACTTTCAATCTTTAAAACTAAGTGTCCACAGCTGGAGATACACATTTTTAACGAATGCTGTGCAGTAAATACTAATAACTTTGAGATGAAAACGGATTTGTACAGTACATTTTACGAGAATTTAATAATCAGGAATGTTTTATTTTATTCCAAATTTAATTTCTATTATCATAAAAATAATCAGATATAATCTATTCGAGAGGAATTATTAATCAGGTATGAAAGACTTAAGCAGATATCAGCAGAAGATTACAAAAAAAGCAGATATTATGACGTGAGATACTAAATCTAAACAACCAGCAATTCTTAACTGCAGAAGCAATTGAGGATCTTTCCTTGAAAATAATGAGCAGCTGAGGTGCCCTAGAATTCTCAGGAAGGTTTTATGAAAATATCAGAAAATTTACTAAATAATGTAAAATAACAAACATATGAAAGTTTGGAAAGATACAGATATTGAAATGTTCAAACCGAATTTTTTTATGATAAGCTATAAATTCAATAAAATCCTTTTAGAAATTTTTAGGAATGAAAAAGTCTTCACCAACATATAATGCCATTTACTTCCTTTAGTCTCTCTGTGGTGCGTGGTGTGTGCTAATTCTTCCCTTCATGTTAACTGCCATTTACGGCTTCAAAAATAAAATCTGAGCCACCATTGCATTACACTTAATTTACTGTGTTATATTAAAATCTAATGACGTCCAGAACAAGTTACCCTGGTGCATGATAAACATACAAAATTTTATGGAATGACGTTCAAAAGAACGTTCAGTTAGTCTCTTCTATTGAAACTACCACTGTATTTATTGATGTAGGATTACTTGCCGTCTCTTTTATTTTTCCCATTGAATTCCTGCAAACGAAGGCGCTACTATTCCTGCTACGAAGAGATGGATGAGTGATGACCGTATGAAAAATACGTCGATGGTAAGAAAAATATCTTACATATGACGGTAAATCGAGGTAATGTGCCGAGTAAATGTCTAGTGAATAAATGGGTTTTCCAGCGTACTGGAAGAGTTGGACGGAGCCATACCCAAATTTAAGTGATATTTCAGGAAATTGAACGCTTTTGCGTTCCATTTTGCGTCTGTATTCAAATCACGCATAATGATGATCGGTACATTATCATCAATATAAATTTTTAATACATATTATCGTAAACAAACTACTTCTGTTTTTAAAGCTCATAATATAATGTTGCCTTTACATAAGTGAAAAAAATCAGTAGATCATGCTCGTGTCCAAAAATAATTTATACGCAATCTCAAATGCTCAATTTATATACTGAACGATTAAAAATTAGAGGGACAAAATTTCAAGAGGGATTGGATACACCTAGACGGTTTAGAATCTCATAGCAATGTGGGGGGGGGGGCGGAAATGTCGTCTTCATGTACCAGTTAGTAACCACTTTGGAAGACGTGTTGAAGTCTGCTTCTAAATTCTTAACCAAGTTTATAAACAATGGCCTCTCCTCTGACAATTTCATCAATGTAAGGGGAAAAAAATTCTGAATTAAAGATTTTTATCAAATGTAATTTCTAAAATATGCATTATGTTTTGTAAACCGTCGCGGTAAAGAATTCGCTATTACTTGAACATTTCTTATAAACTGATTATTAACCCTTTAACGCGCAGTGTTCTCGGTCTGGGAACACCAAACTCTGACGTTTTCACTGTTGCCAGTCACGAAGAATAGATTTGATTTCTATAAAAATAGTTGCGGGTGACATAGCTCCCCGAAAATCCTTTACCTTTTAGCACGTCATTTCCCGTAAAAAAATTGTCACGATTATTTTTAACAGCACTGACACCTGCTGAAAAATGGAAGAATGCGAGAACAGCTGGACAGATTGCCCAATGCTGAAAAAAGGGCAGCAGCTACCCTTTTTTCAGCATTGGGAAAGGGTTGCGCCTTAAAGGGTTAACAGGTACATGAAAACGGTGTTTCCGACCTCACATCGCTATGTTATTCTGAACCGTCTTCTTGCAATCTGCCCTTCTATTTCTGAATCATCCTGTATTCAAATTCTTCATGGTCCTACAGAATAACATTATTTACTGAAATCTCGTGTAAAATGTAAAATCTTCTAATCTTGAATACCTAATTAGAATTGTACAAATCGCGAATTCATTTTCATTAGACGTAAATTTTTCGATAGAGTTTATAAATCGGAGACAATTTTTAATTTATATCGGTAAGTTTTGACTGCCGTTAAAGAAATCTCGATGTGTTCAATTATGTGAAGGATGATTATAACTGAAATTTCCTTATAAGCTGGGTTTTGCAGCTAAAACGAATAAATCGATTGTAACAAAATTCGGAATATAGAGTATTCATAGATAAACTCAAAGAATTTCGAAAAAAAATGCCGTTCAAAAATCCACCAGGTAGAGTTTTGCATAAAAAACAGCTAATTTAACAATGAAAATGGCTCATTCAAAATCTACAAATAATTTCAATATTTATTCAATAGTTTTTGAACATTTATTAACTAATTTGGATCATTTTTGAAGTGATTTCAACTTGCGAAGAGCCACTCTGAATATTTTTTTTACCTAAAGTTTTTTGTTTTTTTTTTAACTTACTTGAGCACATCTCGCGCACATTTCACATGCCAAATTTGGTGGCAACCGGCTCACGCATTTCAGCAGTAGAATTCTGATTATATTGAAGATTAATTATAACCACTTTGTATTCTGTCGGAGTAATAATGTAACTTACGAAGACGAGGATTTATTTTTCATTAAACAGGACCATTAAGATGTAACGTAAACCTATATTAAAATCATTTACAAATTAAACAATAAAATTGCCTCAGGTTTATGCTAAAACTTTATCCTATCTTGAGCTATACTCAAGAAATAAGGCTTTTATTAAAACTTCTTGGAGGAAACTTCCAGTACATTCTTGATATCGTGGTACAGGTCCCGGTACTGCGTTCGATTCAACTTGCACCAAGTGTAATATCCATGAGGCCACTCGCACAACATTTGATACCAAAATTTGACTTGGTGAGTGAAGATCTACTGAAGAATCATGCTGTGGCGTTAGAGATAATGAATGCAAACGTAATTTTGGATCTGATATGATCCAGATCAGAAAGATTTAGAAAGAAGAAGAAGACGAAGACGATAAAAGAGTATTTATAAACTCAGTAGCGACTCTGAAAGTTCACAGCATAGTACTCGTATATGCTTCAACTTTTTTTTGTGCTCCTGTGTGTGCATTTTGAGATATTTCTTTTGACTGTTCTGAATCTGCAGTTTTCTTTTGAAACTAGAGTTACTGCAATTACATTCTTTGACTCCTTTAATCCATTTAATTAAGGTGTTCCGTTAATGAATTTATAAACTTTAAGGAGAGTTATGGCACATCAAAAAGTTCCAGAACTGCATCACAACACAAGTGCGAAAATGATATCTTCATAAACCTATTAATAATCACGTTTCAAAAGGTAAGGAACTGTTAGTGAAATTTAGTTAAGATGTTTTGTCAGAATGCAGCAATTTTTCATAAAAGGTACTGAATTAATACCCATCATTAAGAGCAGTAATTCATTTTGAATGGTATGATCTCTCTCTCTTTATGAATAAAACTTAATAAGGAAATATTAAAACACTTTTTTGAGATGTTTATTAATCACTGCTCGAAAACGACTCTTTTTACTTTCTTTTCAATCCTTTTAATGTGTCTAATCTTTCCTTAAAATCTGTCTGCTCATTGCCAAAATAACCTCTATGTGATAGCTAGTATTGCACTTTTTTACGAGCAAGAATTATAGCTGTTGTCAACTGCTGTTTTATGGTCTTCAAGTATTAGCTACAATATATGCACTACAAACCGGACTACAGACCACGCTAAACGGCTATAAGGATAACTTGATCGAGATTTGTAAGAAGAAAAGAGTAACCAGTATGATTTTAGTGAGAAGCCGTTTATAGTTTAAATCTGTCTGAGAATTGGAAATATTAAAGAGTATCAATCAATATTAAAAACTTTTTACTGAAGAAAATTCGATCCGATATTTCGATATTACAGATAAAAGTTTCTTCGATAGTTACATGCCATTATTTTTTTCGTCTGATACCACAATTTTTGGCGGTATTCCTTCCGATTAACGTATAATAAAAATGGCAGTACCAATGGAAGGCGCTTTCGAATAACAGGAACTTACTCTGATCACATTTTCAATAATCTGCTAAATGTGCGTGTATGTGTAACAAGAACTGAAATAGAAGCCAGGCTATTACGTGAATACTCCGCACGTGAGCCACTAAACCGAAAGCTCCCTGCCCAGAAGTTCAAGATTCGCTGTCGATTCTGTCTTTCCACTTGTTGCTGTAACTTAGCTGCAAGATATTGCCATGTGATAGTAAAAACTTGAAACATGATAAATATAATTAATTTCTTTTTCGAAAGAAATGTGCTGTTGCAGAATGATGCAGGAAGTACCAAAAGTGCATATCACTAACTTTAACACTATAAGTAATAATATATATTAACATAATTTGCTTTAGAGAATATCTTCCAACTAAGCTTTTCAAACATGATAAAAGCGTTGCCAATTACACTTTTCCTATTTATACGGATTTCCGCATTCTCAAGGATATCTTGATTTTATACAAACTGCATGGAGTGAAACTGCTTTGTTATTACCGTATCATGTACTCCTAAGTTATTTACCTACTCCATTGCTTTTAAAGATGCTGGGATTCTATTTCATCATCACCTTAGCAGCAAGTTGTAAGCATATATAACGGAAAATAATATAATGTTAATGATATAATATATAGCTCATTTTTAATTAGCATTTTTAAATTGATTTATGTTTTCATTTTTATTTTTACTTAATAAGAATGTAATTATTAAATTAAAAATTAAATGCAAGCTCTGTAAGCTTTATAGCTTTTGATTTATAATATTCTATTTTACTTCTATCGGGAATTGGCATTTAAAAAAATTATACTTTTAAGAAATACATTTACGTTAAAAAAATGCCGTAATTTCATTAAATTTAATCTAGATTCAATGAATCATAATACTTTTTTGACTTTTTTATACTTAATTATTTTCAGCATCAAAATATTAAAATAAACTAAGAGTAAATTTAGGAGTTTTGTCAAAATTTCAAAACTGTTTTGACATATCTACTTCATGGAATTTTTACAATAATACTCGGAGATGTTCAAAGATTTGCTATCCAATTATGCAAAACACTTACTTAATTATAAATATAGTGTTCGTAATCATTATCTGACACTTAATATTAATCGATTTAAAATAAAATAATTAATTTTTGGTTGTTTTCACCCATTAACGCCCAGCGATCTATTTTTAGACCAACACGAAATTTGTAAGTCACTCAAATATTTAAACATTAGTTTATTCTCCTAGCTTAATTTCTTGAATACAAAATCTGATATCCATAAAATACTCAGCGATAACAAATTTAAATGAGAATATTTCTCTGTCTTATTCACATTTTTAGAAAAAGATTTACGTCCTTCATACCACACAAATGTCGGAAATTTATTTATCACTTCTGGCATCAACATAAATTGGAGAATGTGCTGAAAAAAGTTGGGGGGTAAATTCGAATGGGTTAAATTGGTAAATTCGAAAATGAGAAAATTGTGTGGTGTTTTTGCATAAATTTATTAATTTTCTGTTTCAAGTTTATGTACTACAATAATATATATCGTAGTAGATGTATAACTACATCTATTGCGAGATATAACTGAAGTAAAAACATGGGTTGTGCTGGTGTCTATTACTTCTTTTTTGGCCTTTAGAAATTTTAAAATGAATTATTTAATTTAGGTAGGCTACATAAGTTAACCTTTTATATATATGTATATATATCGTAAGTGGTAGTACAAATCCGCAATAATCCCAAAATCCTACCTTGCGGGAATAATCCTTCAACCTATAATTCCTACAAGAAAACACAATTTTCCTATTTAAAGGTACCTGAAACAAAATATAATTCCAGGCTCAAATAAAGAGAAAATTTTAAAACATTCTTTAATTATTATTACTTAACTTCCAAACATACAATTTCTTATACAATTCATTTGTACTATTTGTTATCTTCCTTTTCTTTACACATTTATAAATTGTAACTGTGACATTATTTGTTTTTTGTGAATATTCAATAAGATTCAATTCAATCGCATTATGGAAACCAATAAGGAAAACTATTTTTTTTACAAAAAAGTGTAAAAAATAGGAGACAATGCTTCAGTAGTAAGATTATTTTGAGCTCTGTCTCATCTTTAGAACGCGAATCGAATTTAGAAGATCCCACAACATTGGTAGAAAAGCTGCAAGCTTTTACTGAATGGGTGAGTAAAAATAGAAAAGACTTCAAATTTAATATTGAGAATAGTTTTAATTAGTTGGAAACTTTGAAGAAAAACATTATTGAAATAGACGTTAATAATAATAATAAAAAAAAAAAAAAAAAAAAAAAAAAAAAAACAGTCAGTCATAGGACTGCACGTCCAAAGTAAAAACTTTTTTTTCAAGCTTTCTCAAATTTATATTTATGCAGTTTAACAGGTTTTCAAGCATTATTGCACTTATATTAACAAAAAAATTAAAATTTATTCATTTTTATTCACAGTTTTATACATTTAAAATTCTTTGTACAAAAATTTTAAAATGTTTTTTAAGGCTCTAAGGGTATCGCACATTTATTTATGATATTCTCACAATGCCATATATTTTTGTACGTTTGTACACATGCTAATTTTCACTTTAGCATAGAAAATTTTTGATAATTTAATTTAATTGTTTTTCAGATTAATTAATTCAAATTAATTACCCGCGAAATTACACTTCACGTTCAATTTGTATGCAAATTTAAAATTTTAAAAGAGCGAGGGAGGGCGGCCACAGGCCGCAACGTGACACAGCTTATACATGCGTAAGACATACATCAGCGACACCAATTTTTCTCCACGGGTTGGATTTTGTTCGAGTTAATCAATACTTTACGTGAATTTATTAATTATCAGTAATTATGTACTAACGTTGTAATGAACAGTATCCTGTTTATTTGTAATGAATGATGGATTTGTAATTCAAATTCAATGCACTGTAGTATAACACTTACGATTCAAATAACGTACTGTATATCCACTAAATATTTCAAATAATGTGCAGTATAACACTCTCCACATTATCAAATTAAGTTTATTGCACAATATCCATATAGCTATGCAAATTCAGTACAGTTCTTTACATAAATAATCGAAAATTATAGCACCTACCCAGCTAGAAAAAGTCTGCACTTTTCTTGCAAAAAATATAAATTGTACACAATTTGTTCATAAAAAGTGGATTTTTTTAAATATTTTGAAAGTATGTACTTGTAATGCAAATTAGTTCCAGTTTTATGCATACTAAAACAAAAACTTTGGCAGTTTGAAAGAATTTTCAGAAAAATCTCAAAATGTAATGAAAATTTTTTTAAATCCGACGCCTATAACTTAAGTTGATTGATCGCCTATAATGTCAAAAAATTTAATTTCTTTCATTTAATCGTTATTACGTGATGTACGAACAAAAATGTACGCACTTTCAAACAATTTTCGAAAAATCTCAAAATCTAATTCATTTTTAAAAAATTTGACGCCTATAGCTTGAGTTGAGTGACAACCTATCATGTCACTAAATTTTATTTCTTTCGCTTCAGTCATTTTTACGTGATGTGCGAATGAAAAATGCGTCACAGACGAAACGACAGGCACAAATAGTTTATCTCCTATTTAATACCAAAAATAGTTCATCTCCTACAAAACTGCTTGAAAACTTACAGTGAGTGTGTTGTGAATCTTTTAGCTCTGTTATTAGAAATCACATTTATAACAGAACCATGAAATCTGATAATCTCTTTCATGAAGTATTTATTTCCTGCAGTGGACCCCCAGTACATAAAGCTACAGAATTATTAAAAGCAACCTTATATATAAATAGACATTTCCAAATTATCATTTACTAGATTTTCTTCAAGAAACAAACTCAGGATCTCCAAAACATTAAAAGTCATTGACAACATCCGAAAAGACATTTGACGATTGCATTTTCTCAATAATTGACTATTTATTTATTTATTTTTCCATTGGGAGGGCTCTTGCTCATCAAGCTTTTTGCCACTATAATGCCCGAATTACTGACCATTTTAATGTGGGAGCTCAAACAGGACAGCCAGTGTTGCCGCCTATGAACGGGCGAACAAGTTAACATCAAAGGCCAAGCCGGGATTCGAACCCGCACCCAAGGTGTGATAGAATGATTCTTAAGCCACTACACCACCTGGGCGGCTAATTGGCGAAGTTAAGATAATCAAAATCTTTAATTGTTAGTTAAAACTGCGCACTTATCAATAAATATTAGGCATAATAATTACATTAAAACTTAATGCATGAACTAAGTTTACCTTTTTAAATACCTGCACATGATACGTGTTCAGTTATAGGTTTTTAAAGATGAAACTTATAAATTGTAAATCTTTATATATCTTTGGTGATACAGAACTAGCTGAAGTACCTGTTGTTCGCACGGAATGGATATTGTTAAACCAAAACATACAAATGGAAAATAAATAAATAAATATTAAAAATATTTTTAGATTTAATCGCCATAAAAATTGTTTTACAGTATTCGTTAGGCATATTCTATCTATACTTGATCTTTCTGAACACTGTTTGGAACGTGTATCTTAATACACGAGTGTGTCGTATTTGTCTTTCCTGTTCCATAAAATACTTCTTTAAAATCGAAATCTATATTAAAATCACCTACTAAAACTGTTTCAATTCTCGCGAGGCATATTTTAAGTATACTTCACCTTTATTTTCATGAATATAGACACCATTATTCCAATTAAATAAAGTAGGGCTAGGCAATTTCTCGAAACATGGAAGAAAATGATAAGCTGGCTCCAATTTCGGAAACATAATTTTTTTATCCCAAATGTGGCGATAAATCACCAAAAAGTGGCAAAACTTCGCGACTTTTCACGTTTAATTTGTCAACCCTTAAAATGCCATTCGCCCTTTCACCAGGTAGACAAAAAGTTTGTCTGAAATTTACATCACTCAAGAATTCTGCGGCATCTCCTTTTTCTTCTGTAATACGAACGAAAATGTGAAAAGAACGTTTTGTCCCCTTACTCCGCGTTTGGGTGAAAATTCTAGAAAACCTTGAAAGAAATTTTTAGGTATTTCTGTTAGTTCATTTTAAAGCAAGAATTTTACGGCTGTCTCTTTTAGACTCTGAGATACGAAGATAAATGGGAAAAGAACGTTTCAGGCCCTTAGTCCCTTTTGGGTGGGAATTCTAAAAAACCCTGAAAATAATTTTTAGGTATTTCAGCTAGTTACATTTTAAAGCAAGAATTTTGCTCCAATCGCTTTTGACTTCTGAGATATAAAAGGAAATGTGAAAAGAACGTAAAAAAACATTTTGTCCCCTTACCCCCGTTCCGGTACGAAATCTAAAAACCCTGAAACTGATATTTAGGAATTTCCGTTAGTTACATTTTGAAGCAAAAATTTTGCGGCAACTCTTTTCTCTTCTGAGATACGAAGGAAAATGTGAAAAGAACGTTTTGGCCCCTTAACCTTTTTGGATGAAAATTCTAAAAAAACCCTGAAAATGACTTTTAGATATTTCTATTAGTTACATTTTCAAGCAAGAGTTTTACGACTATATTATATATAGAGACTATACTATATACAATATAGTCGACTATACTATATATAGAGTATTACGACTAATATCTCTTTTTTCCTCTGAGATATAAAGGGAAATGTGAAAAGAGCATTTTCCCTGTTCCCCTTATCCCTGTTTGGGTGTGAATTTCAGAAAACATTGAAATTCATTTTTAGGTATTTGTATTAGTTACATTTTAAAGCAAGAATTTTACGGCTATCTCTTTACCCCCTGAGATATAAAAGAAAACGTGAAAATAACGTTTTTGGTTGCCAAAATTTCATGTCAATATCTCCAGTATATTTGGCTGTGCGGTGATTGTATGTCAGTCAGTCAGGACATCTTCCTTTATATATAGATATTTATGCAAGTCTATAATATATCGTAAGATTTGTAGGAAATTTTCATTTGGATTGGGAGAAATGGTGGATGAAAAAACATTCTCTGCATCCCTGTGTGTGTATACATGTGTAATATATATATATATATATATATATATATATATATGTATATATATATATATATGTGTATATATATATATATATATATATATATATATATATATATATATATATATACATATATATATATATATGTACATATATATATATATATGTACATATATATATATATGTATATATATATATGTATATGTATATATATATATATGTATATGTATATATATATATATGTATATGTATATATATATATATGTATATATATATATATATATATATATATATATATATATATTTATATATATATATATATATATATATATATATATATATATATATATATTAGGGTGTCCCAAGATGCAATTTTTTTTTTCGAAATCGAATACGCATACCCTCTATTTTTTTTCTATTTCATCTCAGTAACATAAATACAAAGTATTATTGAAATACGATAACGGTAACCCGTGCCGACTTTAGGTCAAAGTTGAACGTAAAATCTTGTATGGAGAATACTATGGAAAGATTGTGAAATGCATGTTTCTTTGGTACATAAGACACCATTTTAGTCAAAGTAAATATTTATATTATAGCAAAAGAAGCATATTATAGTAAAAGAAACATGATACATACTTTCGTTTCAACGTTTGTTTTTTACAATCAGGATAGATTTTCGTGTGTTCCTGTACACAACGTAGCAAAAATTGTCTTTGTTCCTCCTAAACCGTTATTAAACCATAAAAGTCCTGCATCATTTTTACCGCTCTTTCAGCTGTATCGTTCACTGCTCTAAGCATTGATACTGTTTTTTTAGCATCTAGAAACGTAGCGTTATTATTCCACGAAGAGGTACTCTCATTGAGAAAATTGTCATCAATTTTGAGTCTAGGAAATAATGACGAACAACAATTTTATATCTTCGAATAGAGACAGATATAAAATTATCGATGCTTTTTTCTGTGAAAAATAAAATAACAGGTATCAATTGCGTGATATATATAAATAACTAAATAAAAACTACACAATCAATATATCAGACTCACCATACAATGGAACACGAAGTTTGTCCTTCGATGGAAAGTATTTCTTCTCATGGGCCAAGAAATTTTCTCTATGTAGATTTGCCACCATTTTAACCCGTAACTGGAGACATGAATTTCCTTACGCGGTTAGAGACATCGAGTCAGAAAGACTCCATTGTTTTTTTTTTCTTTTTTCTCTTTTAAAAATAGTATTTGAATTTGTTTTGACAATGCAATATATGCTGGAAATCATGTAGTTACCAGAAATATTAACAATATCAATATTAAAAATGTTAAATGTTATGATATTAAATGTTAGACAGATCTTATAAGAAAAACTATGAACAGCCTTTTAATGAGTACTTATCGTTTAGATGTTATGGGATGATACTATTGGTTATAATTGTGTTAAACAAAAATGAAGAATACAATATTTTTAAATATTACCTTAAGAATATTTTTTATTTCTTGCTTTTTACATCTTTCAAATGCAGCTGGGGCATACGGCTGCGGAACATTGTCCACATACTGGGTGTTTACAATAATGGCATACAGTAGATGTTTTCCTTTTCAATTTTTTGGGGCAAACAGCACAATATTTTCTTGCAGGTAATTTTCCGCTGTTATCTACTTGTACATTTTCCTCTCCTTTACCAAGTATTTTCGTAATAGAAAATCTAACTTCCTGTCGAAGACGGGTATTTGTTAACCTCCTTTCTAACTCTTCACTTGCTAGTTGCTTTGCAAGATTCTTCATAAAATCTAGCCTTGACTTTTTTTCATAGTCTCCTGTAGCCTGGTAAATAATAAATGCGTTAACTGCACTTATATCCATAAGATGAAAAAATATAGCCATTGGCCACTTTCTTGTTCTCCGACTGGTACAATATGTCACACATTTTTCATCTAAGGAATCAACACCAGCTTTCGTATTGTTATAAAAACTGATAATTTCTGGCTTATTGATGTCTGTTATATGATGAGTGCATTGTTATTGATGATGTTATTGTGATGTTATGATGTTATTGATGAGTGCATAGACGACACTAGCAATACAGCTTTACCTTTTTTAGAAACATGTGATAACAACGTTAAATCTTTCGAAAAGCCGTAAACTGAACTCCCTACTTTTCTGCTTCTGTTTGGAAGGAATTCTTTAGGTATCTCTGGTTTGTTTTTCTTTAATGTTCCAACATAGGTTAATTTTTTTCCCTTCAAAACTTCCCCCCAAGCCCCCCTTTCCCTTCAAAACTTTCCCCAAGGTTCCCTACAAGCTCAACCGATGAAAACCAATTGTCTGCTGTTATATTCCTGTTTGTGCCTGCAATACAAGCAGACAAGCGCACAACTGCCTGTGTTGGTTTTTGCAACATTTTATCTTCTTCTGAAAGTGTCATACCATCAGAATTTTTACCGCAATATATGTAGCCATTGAAGAAGTAATTGTTTCTAGCATCAGTTAAAGCCATGATTTTCAGTCCATATTTACAAGGCTTATTGGGCATATACATCTTGAATTTACTCCTTCCTCTAAAACTAACGAGCATCTCATCGACACATGCTGAAGTGCCAATACTGAAAGCTGACTGAGAGTTTGTGATTAATTTTTCGAAAATCTCCGATATTAATGCCACTGGATTTTCCCTTAATCGATCTTCTCTCGTATTTGGGTCATCAAATCTCAAGCATTGGAGTAGAACTGCAAAACGTTTCACGTTCATAATGCACCGGAAAATGTCTCGCCCTCTGCCATCTGTTCCAAACAGTGAACTGATATCCTCATGGTTTGATTTAAAAGCAGCAGTGTAAAATAGTAGACCCATAAAGCCACGTAATTCCACTGTATCCAAATCACGCAAATCTGACTTCTCTTGATCTTTATACTTTTGCCTAATTGCAGCAAGTTTTAGATTTGTATATTTCACGATCATAAGCAACATGTCGGTCGAGAAAATATAGGTCCAAGCTTCATTTTCAGTCAAAGATAACCTTTGAAAATTAGGACGAATTCCAGGCAGCTTCAAAACAATATTGTGCTAAGATGTACGGGAATGTGAACTCACTAACGACTTCTTTGACCACTTGTATCTATTTTTTCCTTTCCCATAGAAATAATTTTCCATGTCAACCATTTCGTCTTCCTTTTCTTCTGAATCTATGTCCGAATTTTCTTCACTTTCTTGTTCAATTTCTTCATGATCGCTTATTATAGTTTAGGCATCGCTAATTTCAGAATCATCTTCCGACACTTCGCATTCTTCAAACCATTGCATTATAGTTTTATCAAAATCTGGATCACATGGCCGAATTTTTTTCCTAGAAGGTCCTGGTTGAGCATTATCCATTTTCTTTTAAACAATATGTTATTCTAGACAAAGGAAGTGTATTGGAATGAGAAATTCGCAGAAATTAACTGGTGTGTCATATATTATTTTCAATCACAGTTTCAGAGACGTAGAGTCAATGTGACTCCATAAATAGCAACGAAAACTTTGAAAAAAAGTAACTCGGTTTTACGCACTTGTTCAAACTTAGACTTCTGCCAACATACTGATAAAAGAACTACTTGAAGGTACTGGGGAGATGGTTGCATTCAAGAACGAAAAAACACGTGATATTCAGAGCCAATGAGCAACGTGGAGTCATTTTGACTCCCGTCTCCAGTTACGGGTTAAATTTTGTTTCTTCGTCCACATCATAATCAAAAAGTGTTAATATTGCTATTTCATCAGTCAAATACTATAAATGCTGGAGAAATTTTAGTAAAGCACCTTTCGGGATATTTTCATCCACATTTTCGTAAGATTACAAAGATTTCAAAAAGCAAAGTTTGTAGGGTGCTTTAACTGCCAAAATGAATTGAAGCCATGGTTTAACGTACATTGTCACGATAAACAAGCAGACGTCTAACAATGCTTCCCTATCCTTTGTCTTTAATTTCATGTTGAACTAAATAACAATAGTTTTAGGGAGTAAATCGCTCCGGCCATCCATCTAGCTTGGTGCATGGCACCCGGAGGTCTGACTTTTTTCTTCTTTTTTTTTTTCGGCATCTGCAGCTAAAAATACGATAGCAAGTTCAATCAAGTCCCGATAGTCTTCTCTGGCCATATCAGTTTTAAGTTCAGCCCGGTAAAACAAGCAAATTTTCAAGTTCGGATACAGTTAGGAACGATTCCACTGTATCTCTATAGCATTGCATTTTAGCGGTATTGATGTACTTCCAATTCTCTTTGAGCTTTTTATAGAAAAGGGATATCGGGGCTTGTTGTCATTTGTTTAATTTTCACTTCGAATACAGCCTCAGTTCGTATACATGATGACTGCAAGCGAAAAAAAGCATTTTCCTATCAAATTTTTGCTCTAGAAGCGCGCAAGCGCCATTAAAACGACCTGTAATCGAAGCTGTAGTATCACAACAGAGAATTTGGACTTTTTCTTCGAGATTCCAATCTAAGACCGCCTGCCCAATACCCTGCGGATGTTCTTTGCCTGTAGAATTTTCCAGTTTTGGCATGACTATAGTCTATATGAAATAACTATGCGCAAGCGTTCTTTTTTAAATTTTAAAGCACTCAAAGCAGGCAAGAGTTTGCCGTCCCAATGTAAGGTCACTACATCCAGTACTTCGTTTTGGAAATCAATTTTTATGTTTTCTGCTCGTTCCTTCCGTTTTTATGTTTTCTGCGCGTTCCTTCCGTTTTTCTGTTCGGATCCTTTGAATTGAAGACTTACTTATTGGAAATTCGTCAATGTTAAGTCCAAGTGCATCAACAGTAGCTTTAAGAATAAACACAGAATCTCGTATACTTAACTGATACCTGTCTAATGCAGCAACTAACTTTGGAGTAATGAAATCTTTCCTCATTACAGATTTACTTGTCCCAGGTTCTGAGCTTTCGATTGGTGTTGGGAAATCTTCTAAATCCATATTTTCATTAGAATTCGAAGAGGAATCGTCTTGCAATGATGTCGAAGATATTTGATTCGCCGATTGTCTTCTTTGACAGTTCGAAGCCGTGCCCTTTCCTCTTTTTTGGCCAGTTTTTTGTCCACTCCTCCTAAATGACCGGGCCGGCCCGACTTTCTTTGGCGCTGCAAGAACATCCTATCTACCTCTATTTTCATTAATTTAAGTGCATCAGCATGTGCAATATCGAAAAAAATTGTCTAAATTACTTAAAAATTCTTGTTGTCGCCGCTTGAATACGCCTTGTGATTTCTTTGAATTTATTTGTAAGTCTCTCCAAACTTCATTCATATTTACAAGCTTCCTTACACAATTCGGCAACGATTTTGTAGGTATGCGTGCCTTTTCCCAAAAGATAGTACATTCGCGAATAGCGAGATTTGCACTTTCATTAACAGTTAAATTCACTTCTCGAATATTGTAAAACAAAATCGGGAGAACTTGCCCATTCGACGGGGGTAAAGTTTTGAAACCTTTATTTTATGCTTTATGTCCCCTAATAAAAAAATATCCTTTTTTTGGAACTACGTAATTCCACTGCCATGCTCTGTTCGCTGATTAAAAACTATACATACATTTATTAACAAAACAGATTAGAATAAGCACATTGATACGTAGACGTACGCTGTTCTGTGTAAACTAATACTGATACGTTTCACGAATAGCCCGTTGTCACTATCGAAACATTCCAAAACCTGTCTTTTTCCGTTTTGTTTTATTTTTACCATTTGTAGGTGGAGGGCGCTCCGCTACAGACACGCGTCTTCAGCGTTCTCTTGTTTAAGTATACACATGTACTGACTAACGCGTTCAGATGCAAGTCGGCACGGGTTGCCGTTGTTAAAATTACATGAAACTTTGTTTACAATTGTTTTGACATAAAAGGAAAAAAATAAGAGGGTATGCGAAAAAAAATAACGACTTTCATTTTTTTGGGACACCCTAATATATATATATATATATATATATATACAGTATATATATGAACAGTATATCATTATCATTTTAGTAACAAAAATCAAAATTTCGTGGCGGAGAAGGTTCGGACACTTGGACTCCCCCCCCCCTTCCTCACCTCTATAAATAACCTCTATGTCTTGAAAAATAAAAGACCAGAATAAAGAAAACAAGGTGCCGCGCTATCTGAATGAATTTGGTAAAAGTTTAGATTTCTATTACGTTCCCCTTATCAAATTTACCGGTTATAAACTAACCGGTAAATTTGATAAGAATTCAATATATTATCACGCCTACCAAATTTAGTGGTGGCTATGGCAAAATCACCAAGATTAATAACATTTACTGTAACATATATATATATATATATATATATATATATATATATATATATATATATATATATATACATATATATATATATATATATATATATATATATACATATATATATGCAGGGTGATTATAATTAAAGTTCCACTATAAAACGATCAGAAAAGGAAAACTACTGGACCAACTACTGGACCAAATGTTACCAAACTTCCTAATTGTGTAAAGGTGTTCAGGGGTTTTATTATCCGCGGAAAAAGCTCAAAAATTCAACACCAGGCGCAAGGACGTATTTACGGGGGGGGGGACAGGGTTCCGACTCCCCCTCCCATGAATGCATACTTATTAGTTATATGTATATATATATATATATATACATATAACTAATAAGTAAAACACAAATATATATATATATATAACTATTAAGTAAAACAAATATATATATATATAAATATATCTATATATATATAACTAATAAGTAATACACAAATATATGTATATATATATATATAGATAGATAGATAGATAGATAGATATAGATATAGATATAGATATACATAAATTTCAAATTTAAATATGAGCTAATGGAGTAACACTAGTCTATTTCAGATTCTTTTTGTGTTTCTGGTAATCAGATAGTAGACCCATGCTTGTTTGAACAACTGGCAGTATGTGATCTTAACATGTATCCTGATTATTTGCCAAAAACTGTGGATGAACTAAGAAATGTTTGCCGGTGAGTGAGGATGTAAAAATATGGCACTTTTCTTTTTACCTAAGCGATTTAAACAAAGAGAATGGGAGGTCAAAATAATTTATTAAATATGTATATTTCAGCCATGAACTGTAGTAATAAATAAAAATATAATGACTAACAAAGTATACGTTTTATAAGAAATTAAGGTAAAATAAAATCGGGAACGGACATATTACCTTGCAATTAGTTAAGCATATCTAATTATCAATAAGAACTATTTTTATTTCTTTTTTGAGGAAGAGCTAAAAATGTGGCCCCCGATTCGCTACGCTCGGTTTTCGTACGAGGCATTCGGCCCCTAATAAGGCTTATTCATAAAAAAGACATAATTTCAACAGACAAAACCCGAAGATTGGATCAGACGGAATGTTACTGAGCTACACATTGCTTGGTTCTAGCATGTTCATTGGTGCATAAGAATTTAAACTTCACACTAGAGTAGATCCCCTCCCCCTCATAACACGGAAGATATTTTGTTATGGGAATCCGTGTTGTACGAGTCCTGAGCTATACTCCACCTGGAGTGCGAACTTCGCTTATAATAGCTGGAAAAATTATTTGCACTCCTCAGAAACAGAATGATTTTTAATGTTGCCATTCAAAAGTTATATTAATTAGGAGCTGAAGCATAATCAAATCAGAACATTTGTTTGAGCTGTATTTTTAATAATGTAAAACCTATTGGACACCTTGCGAATTTGCCACCCATGGTGATTTTTCATTATTTGGCGACTTGCGTACATGTAAAGTTAATAAAAGCTACGGAACAGATAGGATAGCTTGCCACCAATGGCGACTTTTCATTATTTGGCGATTTACACATGCTCACAACCTATAATTACTGTTCATTTAAGGTTACCGGAAAACCGTTATCCATACTTTCATTTAAATAATCGTTTGCAGATTGGCGTACTTAGCACCACGAATTATACCATCTCGTCGCGCTCGCAAATATCCAAAGTGTACTATAACTGCTATTTATGTGATAGTTAACGCCGCCAAATATTTCTACTGGTAGCAAATAATCCAGCTGTACCGAACCGGCTTTATAATAATCTGCATTTTAATTATTTTTCATTTTCAAGATATTAGTTATTCTGTTTTGGAAAAACGAATAATCGCTAATTCTAAACTCCTATTGTCTAAGCGAACTTACTATTTGAAAATTGTCAACTTTGTGTAACACATTTTGAGTTACTTATTTCATATAGTTTTTATTTGGCGTAAAATGCCCTTAATTCTAACTCATGTTTGTAAATTTCACGCGATTCTAGATACTTGGAAATGCTTTGTTGCAAAGGAATGAATGATTTTATGCCAAATCTGGCAACCGTTATGTTTATTTTTTCAGTTTTTTATTAATATCTTCTAAAATAATTCGATTTTTGAAATTTAAGTCAGCTTAGCAGGATACTCGGAATTTTTTTAATCTGTGGGCACCTTAGTCGAAACTTAAATCTCCACGGTTTAGGAGGAGATAGGCCAACAAGCTTTGACAGCGCCAGCGGCGACAGCTACCTTTACTTTTTTTAGAATAGAGAGAAACACCTCGTTCTCAAATTAATAAAATCAGGACGCAAGCATTTTTCTTTCATGAATTATAATATTTTCTATTCAAAAATATTCAAAAGGAAGTTTGAAACTAATACAAATACAGAGGAACCTGATAAAGTGACAACCTGCCTCTATTGTAACTACATTTGCATAAATTTACTTTTCTGCCAAGACGCTAAATCGTCTTCGTAAGATGACCACCTTCATAAAGTGATCAGTTTTGCTCTTCCCGAAACTAGGGCGAGATTCAAGTGAAACACAATTCGAACGTTTTCCGCGTCGAACAGGAGAAACTTCGAAATATATCAATGTTTCTTATTCAACTGAAACAAAACAATTGTGTTTTGATCACGTGACAACTCGATAGGTTTGTTCATTGGAAGCATTCTGGGGACTGAACTGGGAACTGGGAACTGAAAAACGTTCGATTCGAACTCGATCGCGCGCGTTTCACTTGAATCTCGCCCCTAGTCACATCAGACAACTTACACTGTATTATTACCTTCTAAAATCAAAAATTCGTCTTTTACTTATATTTCATTTCTAAATTGATTTGCACATAGCCAGTGTTTAAAACTGTTTTGGTCAATTCGGCACTTTTTAAACTATTGACTTCAGCACTGCATATCCAGTGAGAAAATATTTTCTAATAACACAAAATTACTAATACTTCCATAAATTTTAAAAGAAGTCGTATAAAAAGCACAAATAATATATTTGAAGTTTGATCATTTATAGAAGTGGAAAAATGAAGTCTAGCATTTAAGAAGACATGGTAAAATTAGTGAATATCCGTGTCAAAATGCTATAATTTGAGCGTTAATATTCTCGTGTTCTGAGATTTTAAAATAATATTTCAGCAGTAGGATGGAAATTATTGTTTTATTTTCCCTTTTTCATACATTCTGAAGCAAAAAGTCCGTTTTTCATAAGTTTTATTGGCATTGTTTTTTTATGAGTATAACTAACAAAAAATGTATAAAGAATAAACATCTCGTTCGCGCTTTAAAGATTTCCTCTATAAAAAACATCTTATTTTGTTCCCATAGCTTTTAAACGACATGCTTCTTTATTGTATGTATGTCCGTAAGAAGTTACATAAATAAATTAATAAGGGCTAAAATGGAATGAGTGAATACTTTTAAACAAACCTGAAATATAAATGAAATAGCCTGAAATAAAACTGTCTAAGCAAACGAAATAAAAGCACACTCATTTATAAAAAATGTTTATATGCAATTTATAGACAACATCTCAATAAAAACATTTTAAGAGACCTTAATTCAATAGTTTGCATTAAAATTTCATTTTAGTTTTTCAATACCTTTTTAAATATTATGCTTGCATTTTTATTATTTATTTATTTATTTATTTATTTATTGCAAACGACTTTTCAAAGACCAGACTTCATTTTTGTAATTAGAATGTTCAAAATTGAAAAGTATTTTTTTCCCTTAAATCTTGCCCTTCACAAATTTTAGAGTCTAAAAAATAATTGCTTTTTTTAAAAGTATAACACTATAGTCATTACATAGTGTTATACTTAAGGGGCACATTGCAAAACTTCAAAAGGTCTCACTGATCAAAAAGCTTTGAAAAATCCGTTTTATATAATTGTTTCCGAAACTTTGCTGAACTGACTGGTTCGTACGTGTGAGAATGCTTGAACTTTCAGACCATCTGAATACTAGAACAGGGGCGGCCAAATCGTGGCGTATGCAACAACCTTGGAACATTGGATGATTTCAAGTGGCGCATTGCATCCTTGCGTGGCTGCTTATTATTTTAAGGCACATTACAAACTTTTGAACTACTTTAGCTCCATGAAATATTCTATTTCTTATAATTTATAATACTACATCAAAAGGACGCATCTGTACAATCAAAAGTACTGTGTCGTCAAAAATCGAACAATCTCTCATCCCTTTCGAAAGACCCGAAAAAAAAAAATTCAAGAATACTCTCTTACAGAATAAAAGTTTTAATCTCATGCTCACACGTTATAAATTTTCCTCCCAGAAACTAAAGCCAACCCGTATCCGTATTTTTCAGCTCTACCCGGGAACATAAGGGAGTGAAAAATGTGCTTGAGTTGGCGCAATTGAACTCGTCACTGTGAAAAAAAATCGGCGCATGATATGGAAAATGTTGGACACACCTGATGTAGAAAGTCCGAGAAAAAATCGCAGTGTCAGAACGAATAGTTTTTATTGTTTCTAGATATACGCCGAAAAATCAGGAATGTTCATTTGATAGACATTTACATATAGAAATCCAATGCAAAAAGAACATCGAACAAACTATATCCAAGTGAAATACACTAGAAGAGCTCCCTAACTGCTCGACTGCATTCAGTATTACAGATTTCACGAATATTTTTTTAATGCATATCTTCTCAAAATAGCCGAAAACTCAGTGCTTCTGATTGCACAGCACAAAAACGTAGAGCTATGGCCCTCACCTATCATTCTACCTGCAAGAGACGATCCAAAAATGACTCAGTAACCTGGCCCGTAATGATCGATTCATATCATGCCGAGTTTTCAAGAAAGTGTTCTCGCATTATCTTATACAAGAATATTCCATACCCTTCGCGTATTACCCCTGCTTACTACGAATGTTATGCGGAAAAGCAAACATTACAGGCCACACAGATTAAATCGCATCAAATGACGCCCAGCTTGGTGACTTCAGAAGAAATACCAATAACTTCGGGTCAAAAATAAGTTTCTACCCTATTAGCAATTTTGCTTCGGTTACCACTGGCCACGTAGCTGGCCGATGATGGCCCGAGCAAAATTGTTAGTAGGGTAAGAGCTAATACAGCTAAGCTATACGTCAATATTTGGCAATATCGCTTAGCAAGCTTTCCGACACTTATATAATAGAAAATTTAAAGATTAATTTCTCGAATTCTGGCAAACTGATATACGAGAAACAAAATTTTACCGCAAATGTTACCGCATGTGGTAAATGTCTTCGTTATTTACCGCATAGTACATGAACGTTTAACTAATTTGAGCCACATAAGAGCAGATCACCCCGAAACGTCGTAAAAGTATTATATTCGGGATGCCCGAATATCATTACTAAACCGTTAGTAAAAAAGAAAGTTTTTCCAATTGGAAAATATTTAACTTAAAGGTAAAAATTTATTGTAGAATAGATTTTACTCAAGAAAGTTTTTCAAAAAGTTAACAATTACATATGTAAAAACTTTATACAGACCTTCGATTCTATAAAAATTATATTTAGTAAATAAACTTGACAGATTAAAAAATAAAATTAAATAAAGTTTTTACCAGTAAATGACAGGGTTGTAAATTCCAGGGATTCAAGGTTTTTGCTCGTTTTGTCCACTTGCTTAGTCTTTTAAAATGTAGTAAATATATTAAATAATTGCCTCTATAGCAAGTTCCTCATTTGATATAGTCACACATCAAGAGCCGTTTAAGTGCGCAAGAGCATCGTTTAAAATAATTCCATTGTGTGCTCTAAATATATATATCCTGCTTTGGTGGTTCGATCTTACGCATAATCCACTATAAAGGAATTACAGAGCAATCATTTTTGAATAAATGTATTTAAGCAACTATTACTCAATTAGATATCAGTAAGCAAAAATAAATATACATGGTGACCAATTTAAAAGAATTCCCTTTGGTATTTCTTTTTACTCTTAAATCTAACGAATGTGGCATTCATTCTAAATCTCAAAAAAATTTGTTTGAACCTTGTTAAAGTGTAGGAGACAATTTCCAACATTGTTGACTGTCACGGCTTCATTTATGAGGTAAAAAATATGGAAACGCAAAATGTTACTTAATCCTGTGATAATTTTATTTTCTTTAGATAATTTAATTCAAATTTTTTACGTTATAATTCCTTACAGAAAATATTGAAAATTTTCACGAGCAGAGAAGTGTTCTCCAGAGAACCGCAGATATCGATGAATTAAAACAAATCATAACTGAAGAAATCTCGTCAATAAAACCAACGACGACGTTGCAAATTGTGTCAAAAGACTTGGTCAGATGTGTTGATGTTTGAGTTTAAAATGGTGGCGAACATTTTCAACAATTATTGGAAGTACTGTTAATGTAAAAAAAAATTGAATTAGATTTTGTTTTTCAAAAATAAAATTGTAGCAGTATTAAGCACTATTTTGCGTCTCCATTTCTGTTTTGCCCCACAAATAATGTTGCAACGATCCAACAGTGTTGGAAATTGTCTCCCCCGCCCCCCTAAAACAAGGTTCAAGAAAATTATACTTCACTGTTAGAATAGTTGTCATACCCGTCAGATTTAATGGTAATAAGAAACACAAACGGATATTCCCTTAAATTGATCATGCTTTTTCTCGAAATCTGCATTAAACTCGAAATATAAGTGCAGGAAGAGGTTGTTAAATATTACTTTAGGATGGTGTTTTGCCATGCATTCATGAGTATCTTACTGCACCATACTTTTCTAAGTATTTTGCACAACAAAATTCTTCATTTTTACCATTAGATGCAACTGCTTTTTCTGTTTCAGTGACCTGAAATTGTTATTTGGGTGCCTTATAACAGCTCGAGAGAATTGTTCTGATACTGTACCAAACGCATTCCAGGAAATGTTTAACTACGTACATGATGTTTGCAGAGAAGACAGTGTAATATTTCAAGGTACTTTTTTAAATGGCTCTTTTCGTTTTAACCATTTTCTGGAGACTTTTCTTCTGATTCACCTTTAGCTACTTAATTATTGCTTTCGCATTACTACTGATAAATCAATAGCCTGTCAGCTGGTCGTAAAAGTAAATGGAAGGTGTTTGAAATTATTTGATCTGAAGAGCTCCTTTTAAACTATTGACGTTAGCACCATGCTTTCAGTTAGAAAAGAAAAAGTCTGATGTTATGTAGTTATTTTGTAAACAGTAAATTTTATAAAAGGTCGTATAGTTAAAAAGATCAACTTTATAAAGAGCAGTATTGTTAGAAAGATATAGAAATAACTGTATTAACATCCGATCCTGTGTATACAGAAAATTCAATTATATAAAGAAGTCAGACCTCTTTCAAAAATTATCTGTTAAGTCTTAATTTTTAGAAAAAAAATTAGATATGAGAGAAAATAAAAAATATCTTATCCTCAAATTATTTATGAATCTGATGATTTCACTTAAAATCTCTAATAGAGATTATACACAAACTAAATATTAGTATGTGTGTGTTTTGGTTATTTCTTCTTCATTTTATTTTAGCATTATGTTGGTTTTAAAAATATTGACATATTACATTTTACTTCACCTTTATACAGGGTGAGGTGGGGTATCTGGGACAGCTTTTCGCATAATGACCTTCACTATGTACTGCACCTCTTATAAGAGACATAAGGAAATATATATCTAATATATAAAATTATCCTGTCACATAGTCACCTAACTCCTCCGAAACCACTCGACCAATTTTAATGAAACTTTCTATGTACATTCGTTAGGTCTGAGAATAGGTTTTTAACTATGTCTCATACCCCTAAGTCATATGGGCGGTCCACCCCAAAATGTTTAGCCCCAGAGTGCTATTAATTTCAATCAGGATTTCTGTGTAGACATTAGTGTGTCGAGTCCCTTTTCAAATGTGTTTGCCAGATAATGTGGAGAGGAGGGGGGCGTTAATAAAATGTGATTGATAATTGATCGCTATCGATCGGTGTTTTGATAATTGATCGCTAAATGTGGTGCCAAAACGTGACAATTTATTATAAATATATTTCGCGTATAGTTAGAAAACGCCTGGCGTATATTGTAAAAGAATTTTATTAGGCAATTTTAATATAGATTTCTATTCCGAAGAAGTGCTCTGTGGAACAAGAAAGGAAAACACGGTACACTCATGGATTATGAAGCCCATTCCAAACAGCATTTAAAATGTCTTTCCGGTATAGTTGGAATATGCCTACAGGAAGAATATGCCTGGCGAAGATTGTAAAACTGTTTCAGTAGGCGATTTAAGATAGATTTCGATTCCAAAGATCTGTTTTATAGTACAAGAAAGAGTTGATTCCTATTTTAACGCCCCCACTCTCGCCAACCTAAAAAATCCCCGTACTTTGGCGAGCTTTGCAGTCATTGGTCTCTGGGAGTTATGCACAAGTTTCAACGGTACTTACGTATTTTCCCGGCGGTCCGCCAAGACAAGCAATTTTTCACCAAGATAAATGCCGGGCACATGAAATTGTTGATGGTTTGGCCTTCGATTGGCAACGTATTTAAAATCTACGAAAAAGTAGTTTGGCGGAAGTGACCGCCGGGATAATACGTAAGTACCGTTTCAACGCACCCAAAAGAACTAGGTGATAACTAAAGTAAACAAACTAGCGATAAATGCGCCAGTTAAGGAATTTGAAGGCATTTAATTAGTAAAACTACATTAATTGGTAATCCAAAATAAATAAAAATGTAACGGCATGCTGTGCTTACATGTTGTTCCAAATCACCATTTTAACCCATTTGTGCCTGGATATTTTTGCGACTTTCTTCGACTTTTACTGATAACAGAAATAATAGATAAATTTCTGATGTCAACTTCTTGAACAAGGGATGATTTCTTTTAAAATCATTATGCATAAAAATCAAAATATCAACATCCTACTTGGTCATGATAAAATATTTTGTAGAGTTGATGCTCAATTCTCATGAATAAAGGCTAGGAAAAATAAATAACGTTTTCGACTAATAGCGAAAATGCCGTCCCAAAAAAGGGACACTAGGCATAAATGGGTTAATTCTAAATTACGATTTCTACATAAATGCAAAAAATCGTCATGGTAACTGCATATGTTTAATCATCTCCTCCTTGGCGAGAGTCGAGGCGTTAAAGTAGGAAACAATATATAAAACGGTGAAGTATAGTTGTGATATACTCGGCGAAGATTGTAAAATAGTTTTAGTAGACGATTTTAAGATAGATTTCGATTCCAAAGATGGGTTTTATAAAATAAGGAAGAAAAATACAGCACAGTCATGAATAATGATAACACTTTCCAACTTAACACTAGAAGCGCCGCGCTTTCTTTCTACCTAGAAACGCCAGCAGCAGTCAAATTGACTGCTCAAAGAATTTCGTACATTTATTTAAATACAAAAAGTTTATGGTATTTTTAAAAGCTTTTTTAAAGAATAAAATGTTAATTTTTGTTAAAATACATGCTACAAAAAATATTTTCACTTACTTTTTAATAAAACTCATTTTAATGCTATTCGCAATTTTTACATATTAGAATTTTTCAATGCTGGAAGTGGATTTACCACATATGAAATATGAACATTTCTGGCACATATCACTTGTTTCGTTGTTCTTACAAAATCCAATTTGGCACTGCCGTCTCTTTTTTGAGAGTTTGTTAGTAATGTTCAAAATTTATGAGGGCAGTTGTGCACTTGTCTTTTTCTTCAAATGACTCGCTCTCAATTCTTCTGCCAATTGAAAAAGAAAGTTATGTCTTATTACAAATTTACCACTCATTTCTCAGTAGATAATGCAGGCATTAGTTCCTGCCAAATCCAGCATATTATGGAATATGGAATATTGCATGGGTCATCTACGGGAAACAGCCCGCACAGAATATTTACGTGTCATTTGGTCAATAATGTCGACTCCACATTTGGTTTTGTTGTAGAATTCTACTGTTTCTGGAAGTTTTTTCACAGTTTGTGACTCTACATTTACATCTGTATGCAAGGTACTTAGAAGCAGGATATTTTTATTCTTTTTACCCTGATACACTGTCAATGTAGTGTCTCCATTTTTCAGTAAAACGGCTTCGTGAAGCTGAGTTTTTGATTTCCTGATATCATGCGGAATTTCTTTTCGATGTCTTCTTACTGTCCCCACAAAACTTGTATTTTTCATTTTAAGTTTTTTAGCTAATGAAAGCGAGGAAAAATAGTTGTCCACTGTCATATTTCTACCTGTATTCAGATAAGGGCTCAGAAGGCACTTTACTATATTTTCAGGAAGGCTTTCATTTTCATTTCTTGCGTTATCCTTTCCAAGGTATGGAAAAGCATTGCACATAAACTTTGAGTCAACATCAACTAGCCTCCAAAATTTTATACCAAATTTATCTGGTTTATTCGGCATACATTGAATAAACTTGCACCTAAGTTTTGATGGAAATACTTGTTCATCCAACACCAGATTTTCTCCTGACTTATAAGAAAGAGCACAGTTTTCTATAAATTTGTTCCAGATGTCTGAAAACATAGCAAACTTATCAGTTTCTAACGTTGAATCCTGTTTGACTTCAAATCAAATCTTAGATTTTCCATGATATCTCGAAAACGATTACGGGACATTGTTTTTTTTTTAAATGGAGGGGTGATGGGGAAGGGGGCGGAAAATGACAAGTATTTCATGGATTAGAGAAATAGTGAATGAAAGGAATATGCAGAGGAAATGTTTCTTCATGATAAGATTTTTTTCTGCGTGATAGAGTACGATGAATAAACTCAATTTCACTAGCAGTCAATTTGACTGCTCGTGGCGCTTCTAGGTATACATAAAAATATTTCCATTAATTTTATTTTCATTCAGTGCATATTTGGCGCCAATAATTTTCAAGGTTTTTTAGGAGAATTCAAAAAATTATGACTTCCTAAAGTAAAGGGTCTTTTAGGAATCCAAGCTAAAATGGCGAAAACAGTCAAAATGACTGCTCTGGCGCTTCTAGTGTTAATGGAATAAGGACGAAAAATAGGGACGACGAATAAATTATGATACGATATTAATATATAGCACTATAGTGCGTATTTAAAATCTGAAATTGTTTCAGATTTTCATCCTTTTTTTGGGGGGAGGGGGGCACAATTTTTTATGGAATGACTATCAATAAGTCTCAAGGCCAAATTATGTCTCTTTGTGGATTAGATTTGAGCACGCCATATTTTTCACACGGACAGTTATACGTGGCATGCTCTCGAGTGGGCAAACCATACAGTGGGCATCTAGTTTGTTTGTGTTATCGAAAGATGGGATAACAAAAAATATTGTATACTCTATTGCGTTAAGGGATTGTTATTATTTTTTAAGTAAAATTATTGTAATTAGCGATATATATATAAATTTAAAGAATAAATTACAATGAATTAAAAATATATGTTTGGTATTGTGTTATTTTTATATTCCAGCATCGTTCACAGCGCTCCATGCCTCTTCCACTCATATACCACATCCTCACACACTTACAATAAGTTAGTCATTTCTTTCTACTAAAATAATCCTAGGAATAATTTATATGGCAAAACAACGTTTGCCGGGTCAGCTAGTATTTGTATAAAAATGCAGTAAAAAGGCTTAACTTATGAAGCAATGTAGTATCCGCTCAATGGATACAATATTCTAATTATCCATGGAAAATTGAATATATCGAGTTAGGTAAAAACGGTCACACTTAACCCTTTAAGTGGTCAATTTTTTTTACCGAAATGCTTCCAAAAAAGGCATATTTTGAAAGGCATATGATGAAATAGTCCCGCTTTCTCGCTAGGAAGAAAAACCCGGATTAAAAGCATTTCAGTTACATTGACAAGCCACGCCATCTATTGAAAAATATTAATACTAAATAGTCTCTTCACAATAATGAAATATACGGGCAAATCAGAAAAGGAAAGGAGAAAATACCGATGCCCGTACGCTATATGGGCAAACCAGTTGAGGCCAATTTTGGGTAGCACGTACACTGTACGGGCAAACCGCTTAAGGGGTTAAACAACATATCCTAAAAGAGCAAAATGATATGAAACGAAAAAAAAGAAATTCAATCATGTGGAACAATTGAAAAGTGAATTAATGTTTGGAATGAAAAAAGTTAGTAAGCATCGATTAAGCTCATCAGGCCCCACAAACCGAACATGTACTACTAGAATGAAAACAAAATAACAGGTTTTCACTGTGGTTACTTAGCACAAAGAAAGCTAAATGTGTAACTACGGGGTGTTATCCTGTTAAAAAGCAAGAATGAAGACAAAAATGGAGACGAAATGGTCATATGCATTAAGCATTAAAACATGGCTCATCCTTGAAACTGTTGCCAATTGAAGAGTAAAAATACTCTTCATTTCCCTCACTTAGTTTCCTGAATTTTAGGTTAAAATATAGTTTCATAACAGTTGTTTTTCTAAACAGGGAGGCATTTGCGAATACTTCGCAGTTTTAAATTGCGGGATAACAATAATAAAGAAATTCAGTCAAGCTCAACCAATTACCACTTTCGTGGGGTAAGTGGAACATCAGTCAATATTTTTAACTAGGCCAATTTAGAATTTGTAGAGGTTAAGTGGACAAAGGTAGAAAAAAGTTTGAAAAGAAAATCATTGTTTATCTGAAACGATTTTCCAGCAGCAACGTTTTTTTTTTATATTAAAAATAATATAAATCCAAAAACAGAAAAGTCATTATTTTTACTTTCCGAACATGTACCATGTAAGGAAAGTATTGCAATCATGAAAAATTTCGACTTCGAGATTTTGGTGTATTTACACGTTTTGAGGTCTTCTGAATTAATTTATGCTAGTTTTACGAGATGTATGCATGTAAGTGTGTATGTGTATGTGTGTGTGTGTGTATGTGTGTTTGTGTGTATGTGAGTGAACACGATAGCTCCTAAACGGGGCATTCGATTGAGCTCAAATTGGGTATATATGTTATAAACCACCGTCGCAAGACCGGCATTGATTTTCGTGTGTATAGAACTTATAGTTTTTCTACAGGGCTACGACAAAGATTTCTTTTACTTTATGGCCTATGGGGGGGAAATTCTTGAAATTGATCTAGCGTTTAAACGATTTGTTCGATTGAGCTGAAATTGGGTATATATGTTATAAACCTCCGTCGCAAGACCGATATTGATTTTGGTGTGTATATGACTTATAGGTTTTCTACAGGGCTACGAAGATTTCTTTTACACTATGGCCTATGGGGGGAAATTCTTGAAAGTGCGCTAGCGTTTAAACGACGCATTCAATTGAGCTTCGATTTGGTATATATGTTTGAATTATTTCCACTTAATGAATTAAAATATTTTATTTTTAAAAAAGTCTTAGAAATATTTCGAAAGTACTTTTTACAAAATAATTGGTTAATTAAATTATTACTTTCAAACAGTAAATTATATACAGTTGAACTAGGTTAGAACGTCAATAAAAAGACCAGCAGATAATCATTTATGACACTATAATCGAGTTTTCTTAGTAGTGAGCTAGTATTCCATGGCCAGTAAAACTGAATATTTTTCTTATAAAAGAGTTTTCATTTAATAACGAAGATACTATAACCGAGTTCAACAATATTTGTAATCCCGTCTAAAAAAAAAAAAAATGCCTAAAATACTCGATGCGTGTCACTGCTTACTGAAGTATCAAAAAACAAGTTTTTTTTTTTCGACTTGATTGGTCACTTAGTAGTGAGATTTTAACGGATTGACTTAGTAGTGAGATTTTAACAGATAAAAATAATTTATAATCATCTATGCCGGATTTAGTGATTAGTCTGTTTGTTTTATTTAAACATACATTTTGGATGTTTATGCTTTACTCCAAGAACCGCTTTTAAATCCACGTCAAATAGATAACACAAGGGAGTGTGCCCTCCGTAGCGGTTTTTCTAAGGGGTCCTAGCCCGTATTTATGTTAAGTTTCGGAGAAAACCACGGAAATCCCGAACGGCTAGGTCGGTTGACGCGACCTGGTTTTGAACCAGACATTGGCTGATCCAGAAGGCGGGCACAGAGGCACATCCCCCAACCCCAGATACTATTGAAGATTACACTACAGAAGAATTGACTTGTTTTGTAAATTTGAATGATTTTTTGAGAATATCATGGTCTTTTGCCCCCTCCAGAATTTTTTTCTTGATCCCCCACTGGAACTAGGCTCCTTCCGTCTCCTAGCCCAGAGCGTTATGCGCTCGGCTGTGATTAGTCTCAGAAAACAATTCATTATAAATATTGTCGGTTTTGACTAAGCAAGTTGTTTCATTTAAGTGTTTTTATTTAACGTATTTTCTTATCTAATTTAAATGCATTCATATTATATTACTTTAAAAAAATTCTGTTTTCGAACTTGAATTGTTGACAGTTATGTTGTTGTGTAGAGGCAGTTTCGAAGAAATAAGTTAGTTATGTTAGCCACTCGAAAAAATTAATATGACTTCTTCATAAACTATAGTATGAACTGATATTAACAGTAAACTTATATCTTTTAATGTAATCAGAAAAAATTCCTTAGCACAAAAATCGCCTCCCAAAATCAGTCGATTCACTTCAGTGTAGAGAAACATTGCAAAATATCGTAAGATTTTTTTTTTTTTTAGAATGTTTGAAAATTTGTTTTGGGTGAACGCTTATATGAATTCAATAGCTCCTTTCTCAAATTTTTCTGAGTCTTTAGCATGGGCAATTCTTTAAAAAGCTGTTCTAAAGTTGAATTATCTCTTAAAAGAACCACCTTAAAGTAATTTGAAGGGAATTCCATCGCATGCAATTACTTTTTGATAGTTCATACTCTGAAGTAAATATGAAAACATTAGATAGTATGCAACAATGCCAGACCACGATGAATGTGAAACGACTGTACATTTTTTACTTTGAACAAAGACGTAAAAGGACATTTTGGCTGAGACAATATGCGAGACCGGTCTCGCAGTCTCGCACGAGACGAGACCACGAGACGAAGACCACGAAACGATACTTTGATATGAAAGGACGAGACAGATTTGAGCTATTTCTCGTCTCGCATGGTTTCGCGTCCATCCTAAAATTAGATTCTTCAAAGCCCTTATCACATATTTATAACAATTTTTATTTTAATCATACAAAGTTAATGTTAATAAATATTAACACAAAAAGACACTTTGATCCCTGAAACTATGAAAAATTGAACCGATAAAAGTACAGTATTAAACTACTCATATCCATAAATGCAAAAGTTATTACAACAGAAAATCAGCTTTTGTGTCCAATGTTTGTTACCCGAGTTAGTACTTTTCTCACGTAATCCGATATTTTAGAACGGCAGATATTATCCATCTGTGCAAAACGTTACTTTCTTGTATTATCTTAGATTATTTCAAACTCACTTTGCAACGCTGAGTCTGTATAAGAAATATCTATCATTCAATCTTTCGAATAATGAGATCGAACAGTTTCAGATATTTCTTCATGTAGGAATTTAAAATCAAGGGCTTTCGAATGGTTAATATTGTAAATAAAGTAGTTATACAACATCAAACCATCTAAGTAGATTCATTTTATCATTTGTTTTTTTCATAGAGAATCAGTTATGTTTTCATAATGCCAAAGTAAGCATTTGATTTGAAATGCATTTAATAAAAAGTTTACTTCATATGCACTGTTCGACATAAAGAATGAAATCACATTGAAAGTTTGGGAGTTAAAGTATGCAAATTTCAATAAAATATATAATTGAAGAATTTATTGAGATGATCTGGAATGAATGTAGATTATCCGATTATCAAGCTGTATAAAAGGGAAAGGAACCGCTGTTAAACAAACAGCTGGTACTCTATATAATCTACGAATCGTGAATTTGGAGACATTCTACATTCTGAATGACACGTGTGAATTATCAGATACCTGGATGACATCATCTAAAGGTAATTCCGGGAATCGGATAACTTTTACAAGAGGTCAAGCCAAATAGTTTTCATAAGCAAACTGCTTTCAATAAGCGTTAAGATGCTTCTAAAACACACATGCTTTTAAAATTTGGGGCAACATTTCTCAAAAACATGGTACTGGAAAAGCTGTCTAAATAAGATGGCGAATCCTTGTTCCAACATTTGGTGCTTCACCAAAGTACGGTTAAACCTGAACAGCAAATGCTGGAACAAGGTTTCACCATCTTATGGAGCCAACTTTCCTAGTACCATGTTTCGCTGAAATGCTGCACCAATTTTTTAAGATTATAGATGTGTCCACTGCGCATAGAACTTGGACTAAATCGAACAATGAAGGAAAAGTATACAAATCCTCGGAGATTATCGAATCTGGAGGAAAGTAATTCCGCCCTTCATTCAATTTACTCTCGACATGTTCTATTCCATTGAAAAAAAAACTAAAAAGGTTGTTAATTTGCCGTTTATATTCGAAGAATTATTCAAATTTCGACTTTGAGATAATATGCACTAGTTAAAAGAAAATAGCAGGAAGAAGTAAAATTTTTTAATAACAGTTATTTTTTATGTCAGTTATATCCACCAACATTGAATGCATTGAATCTGTTTCTTTGAACGCCTCTCGCCGTTGTGATGGCTTTGACTTCAGCGATCCGACAAAAGAGTTCATCATGAGAACTGTGCAAGAATTTGTTGGAAAAAAAGAAAGGAAACACTGCGATAGAGAGTGCTTGTAAGTACATCCTGGCATGCACGTATTTCTTTTTCCTTATTTAGAGCAAGTACCAAATAAAAATATTATATTTTGATCTCTCTTTTTAGCTTAAATATTCGGATAGTAGCTGAACTACCTATGTTAAGATATATTCATTTAAGACCGTTGTAAGAGCAAATCGGGAAAGTCCATAGAAGAAAGTTTCCATCATCATCTCAGAATTTCATGATTTCTTTTTCTTGTGTTACCTTACGCAAGGAAAGAGCAAATCAGAAATATATTTCATTTACCTCTTTTAGTTTTGGAGTTATGGGGGGTCCATAACTCCAAAACTAAGACACGTACAAAAGACGAGTACGTAAAACGTAGTACAAAGTACAACAGACGAGTGACGTAGAATTAATTTAGGGCCACTTTATTGTCCTGACTGTGACTGGCTCAGAGGTGCTTCAGGGAATTTTTTAATTTTATCCTATATTATACCTTGTATATAAACATCTCAAATTGAAAATTCGTTCGAAAATTGTCAGAGCCCCAAATAAGCGCCTCCCAAAATACCCTAAATTTCATAAAAAATATAGTTTTAAGAATGCTTAAAATCTTGGCTCTGACGTGATACAGAAAAAAATGTTGCACAGTGCAGTCATACATTATCATATAAAGTGAATCCAATGTTAAAAAATTTTTAAGGTCCCGGGGCCACCCGGTACGGGGCCCCAAACATGGTCCTTAACGCTAATTTACGCAGTTTCGAAGCAATGGTACAGTTGAAGGCGACTTCCCACGGGAGAACTATTGACATCGACATGTAGTATCAACATAGTAGTTTGATATTAGGAAAAAAAAAAATTTGAAGGTACCACTGTTTTCAAGAAAAGTCCCAAAAAGTACCCCCCTTTTTTGGAACATCCCACTCGCACGCATGGGGGCATTTCGGCGTTACTTTTAGAAGTTTAATCGACTGTAGCAGTATTTAAAATTAACCTATTCTGCATATATCAGAAAAATATCCTCCATATATCACGAATAGTTTTTTTACAGGGGTACTCATAAGAATTACATTACGCTGAATAAGGATCTATGCAACTACTGAACCGATTCGAAAAATTTTTCACTGGTAGAAAGCTACACTATTCCTGAGTATTATAGGCTACCTTTCACCATGCAGCATAACTAGTTCTTCTACAGGGACACTCAAAAGAATTCTAGCACATGATGCTATATGGACATCTTTGTAACTACTGAACCGATTCTGAAGATCTTTTCACTGAAAGCTACACTATTCCTGAGTAATGTAGGCTAAAATTCGTGCATGTATCATAATTTACAGGAACACTCAAAATATTTCGTAAACATTGTCGTAACTGTCTCCATTCGCCACTCAAATTTATTCAAATTTTATCAACTCCATTCAAATTTTTGAACAGTGATTCTAGAGATCTTTTCACTGAAAGCTACACTTTTCCTGAGTAACATAGGCTGAAATTCATGCATGTAGCATAATTTACAGTAACACTCAAAAAATTTCGTAAATATTGTAGTAACTGTCTCGATTCGCCACTCAAATTTATTCAAATTTTATTAAACTCCATCCAAATTTTTGAAAAGTGCAGTTATCTATCTTCATATGAAGTGAATCCAATATAAAAAAATTTGAAGGCTCCAGGCCCCCCGGTACGGGGCCCCCAACATGGTCCTTAGCGCTAATTTATGCAAATTCGAAGCATAGGTACAGCTGGCTCTGACTTCGCACATGAGAACCATTGACATGGAGATGTAGTTTCAACATATTAATTTCATATTATAAAAAGATATATTTTTTGATTACTGTGTTAAATTTTTCTTGAAAACGGTGATGCTTTCAAAACATACATCTGTTCATAATATGAAACTACTATGTTGAAACTACATCTCCAGGAGCGTAACAAAGGGGGGGGGGTTAGGGAGGTCATAAGATTTTTTGCCATACAAAATGTATATTCTTAACCACTTTATCACACACACGTATACATATATATGAGTTGTAGTAGTCGTAACACACCCCCATGGAAAATTTCTGGCTACGCCCCTGATCCATGCCAATAGTTCTCATGTGTGAAGTCAGAGCCAGCTGTGCCAATGCTTCGAAATTGCGTAAATTATTGTTAACGACCATGTTTGGGCCCCCGTACCGAGAGGCCCTGGGAGCTTTCAAAAAATTTGACATTGGATTCATTTTATATGAAGATATATAACTGCACTGCTCAAAAATTTGAATGGAGTTTAATAAAATTTGAATAAATTTGAGTGGCGAATGGAGACAGTTACGACAATGTTTACGAATTATTTTGAGTATGCCTGTAAATTATGCTACATGCATCAATTTTAGCCTATGTTACTCAGGAATAGTGTAGCTTTCAGTGAAAATATCTTTAGAATCGGTTCAGTAGTTACAGATATGTCCATATACCGTGATGTGCTAGAATTCTTTTGAGTGTTCCCTTAAAAGAACTAGTTATGCTGCATGCTGAAAGGTAGCCTATAGTACTCAGGAATAGTGTAGCTTTCTATCAGTGAAAACATTTTTCGAATCGGTTCAGTAGTTACAGAGGTCCCCATACAGCGTAATGTAATTCTTATGAGTGCCCCTGTAAAAGAACTATTTGTGATATACAGAGGATATATTTGCTATGTAGGAAGAATAAGTTAATTTTCAATATTGCCACTGTCGATTAAACTTCTAAAAGTAACGCCGAAATGCCCCCATGCGTGCGAGTGGAATGTCCCAAATAGGGAGATAATTTTCGGGATTTTTCTTGAAAAGAGTTGTCCCTTCAAGAAATGTTTTTTCATAATGTGAAACTAATATGTTGATAGTACATCTCAAGTCAATAGTTCTCCTGTGGGAAGTCGGCTTCAGCTGTACCAATGGTTCGAAATTGCATAAATTAGCCTCAAGGACCATCTTTGGAGTCCCGTTATGGGGGAGGCCCTTCATAAATTTTTAACACCGTCAGAGTTTAAAACCGTCAGAGTTGGATGTTCCGAGAGCGGGAACGCTTCGCCTTAAAGGGTTAAAGCAGTAAAAATAAAACCAGCTAAAACTATTTTCATTTTTTATGTTATTTTATTTAGACAAACTTTGTGGAGAATATACTGCACATCAACCGTAATAGGAGTAAAATGCCGAATTGAAGTAGGAGTTGCCATAAAAGACATTCTAACGACTATGATTCTAGATGTGTCGTGCTCAGACGAATTTCTAGCTGAAGCAACTCCGACGATGGAAATCGCCGCATTTGCAGTTCAACAAGAAGAGTTGCTCAAGAAGATCGAAGAGAAAGAAGTAGATTCACCTGCAGAGGAGACTCGTCTTAAATGAAGAAACGCTTCACCACTTCAGTCATTCAAAAATTTCTATAAAAATAAAATCAATTTAACTCCCTATTTTTTGGTATATTTTCATTGATTGCTGTTTCTTTTCCTTACTATTCGAGAAGCAAATGTTCTTAAATTCAATTCCCACAAAATTTAAACGTTTGAGAATTATATGAACAAAAAAGATAAGTCATGACAAAAACGCATCGATTATAAAAATATTTCCAACGCAACGGTTTCTTGCGCCAAATTTGGCGATATACTTCCTTAAATGTGGCGAGATTTCAGAGGTAAGATAATGTTATATTTTTACTATAAATGCAATTTTATGATACCCAGTGAAAGACATCACTTTTTCCATAGTTTAATTAAAAATATATAAAAATTTTATACTCATTCTCTTGCGGTAGAAATGTATTAAAGTCTCTCAAATGCCATAGATTGTAATGTATTGGAATTCTTTTGAGTGTTCCTGTAGACGAACTATTAATAATACAGACTAATTTTGTTTTCTTTCAAAAACAGAATATCTCTAAAATGCGTTTTCAAGAATGACTGAACATAGAGTGCAATGTATTGGATTTTTTTTTTCTCCTGAAAAGAACTAGAAATGCTACTTACATCGTTTTCAATAGGATACATGGTTCTGTACATAGAAAAACAAATTTATTTCGTGCTAATCGATGTATGCTTACAGCAGTTAGAACACTGGACGGGTGGACAACAGAACGAATAAACAAACCGAAATCATTAACACCTCTCAAACTTGTTCGTAAGTTAAAATTCTAAACATTTCTCTTATACAAAATAACGGCGAGCGAACGCGGAGAGCAAGAAATTTATTCCTTTAAGGTTTAGCAGCCTAAAATTATTTTTTCATGCGCTAGAATTCAAAGTTTGCAATTTTGTTTAATTAAAAAAAAAAAAATTTTTTTAAATTTTTTTTTTTATTGTTCAATGCATAGTAGACTAGAATGGAGCCTACGTGTCATCGAGAAATACAACTAATGCAAGGAGAGGGTGAGCAATGTATAAGCAGAGAAGACAAAACTCTAAAAAAGGGAGTCAAATGTAGAATAAAAATATCTTGCAAAGGTAACCATACATGGAACACATGTCCGGACTGCGAAAATGCAGTTTGTGGCAACTGTGCTTCGAGAGAAGTGCGGTGCCTCAATTGTTATGAAAACTGTACAAAGTGAAATAAATGAGGTTAGTGTACGAATGTTCAGTTTCATGAATTAAACTTAAATGTGATGAAATTAAACATGAATTAAACTTAAAATTCCATGAAATTTCGATGATTACGTTTCTATTATATTCTAATAATTTAATTTTAACCCTATTTATAGATTTTCAATATAAATAACTGGTCTACACTCAAAAATCTAGAAAGGGCCAGACTGGCCCCTCCCGACTTTCTAGGTATACTGCAGTTATCAGTCTTCCTAGTGTTAAATCCGTTAATGCGCTTGCCGCTTTTTGGGTTCTAACACATTAACGGATTTTCGTTCGTTGGAGAAATTCCTCCGACCGAAGCAACCCCATACGCTAAATCGGTTATTACGGAGCAGTAACAAATTTTCAAAATTCCCCATGAAATCGATATAGCTTAATATTATCACCTAATATTATCACGATTTACCGTGAAATAATGGAAAATAAAAACAAAAAAAACGCCAAGATCGTTTCATTTTTCAAAGCATTTTTTCTGCACCATATTTCGCAATTTATCGCAAAAGTCGTCAAAATTGGCAACTTTTGGCGCAACTTTTGAGGGAGGCACATGATCGGCTTCGGATTATTATCTCATCGTAGGATGCCATCATATGCTTTAAATGGTTGCCTGTCTCTAAACTGCCACGGACCGAATTGTAATGGAATTATTTTGTACATAGTAATTATAGTAAAAAATAATAGTTATAGTAAAGACTGGTGAAAATGTTAAGGGCACAGTGTTGAAAACTACATAGAAACATGGGGAAAATGATTAATCATGCTAAACGCATCGATGATGAAACACTACAGTCTACTGCAACACAGCTGTCTTTTATCCGTGCCAAACTTGTGAGTGTACTTTCACTAGACTTGGAAAGTTTGGAGCAAAACCTGACAAATACTGTATCACTATTAATGTAATTTTTGGAAGTCCCTGCAACAGAACTCTAAGGCACATTAACGAGCCAAAAGAGGCAGATTGTGCAAAATACTTAACATCGTGCATTTTATTTATAAGCAGAGAGCTAGAAATTATTTTTTTTTGTCCACTGTATATGCACATATTATAATCCATATGTAAATGAAAAAGTATTTTTTGATGTAGAAATTAGACATTAAAAACGAATAAACTTTTTACATATCTCTACGAAATCTTTTTAATAGTAGGGGAAGGTGGCCCAAACTGATTCCTTTAAGGGGCGAACTTGTATAATATAACATAAATGTTTAAATAAAACTTTAGATCTTTGCTTTGATACTTTACACTATATATTGCATGCTAAACATATTTTAATAATATTTTAAAAGCAAATTGATTAAGGAAAAATAAGTGAGAGTGAAAACGCAGGAGTGATAGTTGCCAAAATTTGCGTGCTATTATCTAAGCTTGTGAACGATTCCAAGGACGTGGATGATTTAGAAGTTATCAAAATTAAATGCGGATGGAATGTTATCAATGGCATCATAAACTCAGATACACAAATATCTGTGGTACTTGACCATTTATAATCTAATATGTCCAATGAAAGGGAAGGGAAAATAGACCTTTCTTCAGCTTTAGGTGAAAAGGATACGGCAAGCCTTAGAATATTTCATATGAGAATTTATGATGACTCACATTAAGATACTCCAATGTCCAATCACATGTGCCGTTTCAAAGAAACTCACATAACAAATTATTACTCAGGCTTTCAGCGTATATTAAGTTGGGAGGAAACATTGAATTAAATAAGAGAAGCCAAGTTACCAATTTCGGTTACGAGACGTCCATTTCAGAGTTTAGAAGACCTGAATAATAAAATATCAGAGGAAAGTGAAATAGAAGAAGAAAAAGAAGGAAGTCGTTCTGTTATGAATACTGCTACGATAGAAGTAAACGATTTGGAATGTCATCGAACCGAAATGACTGATGGCATGGCAATAAAAGTCAATTTAGATTTCAGCGACCTTCAGAAGAAGAATGAAACACTTGAGAAACGTTTTGAGTGGGCTCGAAAACAAGAAAATTCGTATTTTATTGATTGAGGAATTTTATAGCATAAGAAATATGTCTACGACGGGAACGTTACCTAAGGAAAAAAGAAGTTCTGTATTGAAGATGTCGGATGAAATTTACTTAGCTGGTGAAAAGAAAACTATGCAGAGAATCAGATATTTATTTTTCTGTCCCAATATAAAGAATAAAATGAAAAATTTTTGTGAGAGTTGCAAGGAATGCCAATTCAGGAAAGTTGAGAGATTCGGAGATAGGATTCCAGACAGTTTGTCAACAACCATTTTTCAGACCTGAAATACCATTCGAAGTAAGGGGTGTAGATTGTATTGGCCCGCTAGAACCACCTACTGGAAGAAAATATCGGTTTATAATATGTGCAGTAGATTTATGGACTCAATGGACTGAAGCCATTCCTGTGAGAGAAATCAGTGCTAAAACCGCATGGATGAATGATATACTAGTGAAGATTTTTATCCAAACGGAATTTCCTAAAATCATCTGTGCAGGTCAAGGTACAAACTTTCCTTCCCAGTTAACCCAGGCATTGGAAAACTTGTTAGGCATTTCACCACGTTTTTCCACTCCAATAAATCCTGAGAGTATGGCAGCAGTCGAGCGTTGGAACCGAACTCTGAAGGATATGTCGAATAAAATTATACAAGACTAGTAAAGATTGGGATAGCCACTTTCCTTATCTTGTGTTTGCGTGTACAGAAGTGCCTCATAGTACCACCGGATTGTCATAATATGAGTTAGTATATGGAAGATAACCTCCGGGAGCTTTAGCGTCGCTAAAAGATATTTGGGACAGGTGAATGCCAGATTCCAACGACCGTTTCACGCCCAATCACAGAATATTTGCAAAACATGTTGGAGAGTTTGAACAAGGCCCACAAACTCACTTCTGAGAATACCAAGATGACTCCTTTAGAGTATGTCTCCAGATATACCCTCTGGTCAAAATAAAAATCTTTTTCAGTGGATGATAAAGTTTTAGCATTAAGGCTGTCATCTCAGAATGAGCCTCGCACAAACATAAGCTCGCATAAACACCTGGATCGGTCCCGGAATAATTACACAGATTACCAGACTGCATCCTGTACAGGTTGTAATGGAAGACGAAAGAATAAGAGAACTTCATGTGAACAAAGTGCGACCACACATTCAAAGAAAAAGCCAAGTTGCTATGATTTGTGGTTTAGACAAAGATTTCGAAACAATTTATTATGCACCTAAGGATGCATAAAGCATAGAGATATTTGGACACACCTTGGGAATGCACAGTTAACGAATAAGCAAGAACAGGAACTATTTCATATACTTAAAAAAATATACCGGTGTGTTTAGTTCTAAGCCTGGTTGCGCCAGGATAGAAGGTCACTCTGACAAGATTACAGAAAATTGTGCATCAAACGATGTGACATACACTGTGGATATGACTGAACTTGAGGAAAAATGCTTCCCGATGGGTTCCACATCAACTCACCGAACTACAGAAATGACACCGGTATGCACTGGCTGGCATCCACCGGAAGCGATACCAAAACGAAGGAGACGCATTTCTGCAGCGTATTATTACCGCTGATGAGACGTAGACACGAGTCTATGAGCCTGAATTAAAGCATCAATATAATGAAGGGCGTCACCGAAGTTTGCCACGTTCACTTAAATTTCGACTGGAACCCAGTCGGGTGAAGGTTATGCTGATCGTGGCATACGGCTGGGAGGGCGTGATTTTTACGCATGCTGTGTCTGCAGGACAAACTACCAATGCAGACTACTATTGCCGATTTCTACAGCACCATCCGCTTCCGTTTATGCGGTGTAAACGTCCAGGTTTATTTTAAAACATCTTCCTATCGTGCTGCATGATAACACTCACTGTCACGTGACCAACTATATCACTCTCTTATTGCATTGGTGGCAGTCTGAAATCTTGGAAAATAATTCATACTCACCTGACATGAGTCCTTTTGACTTTGATCTGTTTCCGAAATTAAAGAAACCCCCTACGAGGCCGACGTTGTATCTCTACTCCGCACAGTAGGGCAGTCCGTCACTGACATCAACGATCAACACCTTGCCAGTGGTCTCTAACGCCTTCCCGAAGTTTGGGAAAAGCTTTTGAACTTTGCTGGTGATTACGTAGAAGGAATGTAATGCGATCGTACTTGTATGTTCATTAAAAATTGATTTATACCTATGTTGCCGTTACTTTCTATACATACCTCATATTTTAATTTAATTCTGTTTTTCATGTGAAAAGCATGGTTATAGAAAACTGCACTCTTGTATAAATATATGATTTCGATTATATTTATAAAAAAGTGTCGAGGATCTGTTGCTGAATAAAATATTTCCATTCTCATCCATCTGCATACAGTTTTATACAATACACTGTGTGTGTCCTTATTTTTGTAGGTTGAAAATCAAAACAAATAATAATGCATATATATAATAAATTTCCGCATAAAGAAAATCCTAGCTGCATAATTGTACGTGCAAAAGTTAGATTCGAAAAGTCGCAGAAAAAAACCAAGTATTTTCAAATAATGAAAACAATCAAATTAAAAAAATCTAAAAATATATTTCGGGTAGAATGCAAAAAAAAAAAAAAAAAGAAAAAAGAAAAAGAAAAGAAATAAAAAGAATTAAAGAAAAGAAATCCATGTGTTGTGCAAAGAAGTCATTTTTTTTAAAAATTAGAAATATATGTATATATATTTCTACTTTTTAAAAATAAGAAAGTTTAAATAACATTTTCAATATGATGTTTGAATTTAAACGTACAACCTTTCTATAGATTCTGATGTTAAGTTAGAACAATAGGCAATAAGCATTTTAAATTCTTATTGTTCAGAACAAGAACTGTATATTAATCTGACTTGAAATTAGTTCCAATAACAGGAATTTATTCAAATTCCCTTTTTAAGAAGCTTCTAAATATAAGTGTATGACAAGAACGAAAATAGAGCCGGGCGTCATACGTGAAAACTCCACACGTGAGATACCAAACCGTAATCTTTCTCCCCAGAAGTTCATGGAAATACTTTTTTAGCTTTGCGATTTATACCGTCTCTCCATTTGTTGCTGTAACTTTGCTGTATGATATCGACGTGTTATGGCAAAATTTGAAACATGAAAGAAATTTCACCATTTTTAGTTGTATAGAAAAATCGAAATAACCATTTGTTAGTGTGCTTGCTTTTATGTCTCCATAAAATTGTTCGACCATGAATGATTTGCTTTTTAAGTGTATTAAATTTGGCTCTTTCCAACCTTACAAAGTTTGGTATTGATACTAAATAAATACTATGCTATTACGGAAGAAATATAAGCTAAAGAAATAAATTTGCAACAAAAACAATGAAGGTTTTTTGTGTGTTTGTCCCAAAATAACTGCGCAGTGATAGAATGATTCAGGAACTTCAGTAAAATACATATCACTAGCTTCAAAGTATGAGCGATAAACGAGTGAAATACAACTTCAATTCATGATTTGCTTTAGAGAATGTCCTTCTGATTAAGCTTCAAATTCACGATAATAGCCTTGCCAATTAAACTGTTCCTATTTCTTTCTCTTTTTTTGTATATACGTAGATAACAATTCGGATATCCTGTGATTAATTAAAATTTTGCATGCGGTAAAACTGCATGGTTCTTACAAGTCTCATTTACTTTTAAGTTAGGTACCTAATCCATTGCTTTGAAGATGTTGGGATTGTACTTCAGCTTCACGATAGCGGCAAGCTGTAAGCATTCATCTTAGAAAGTAGTTCATTACTAACGAGATTCTGTTCAGCTTATTTTAAGTTACTATGATAAGTATTGTAACATTTTTTAAACTCCTAAGACATGAATTCCTAAACTAAAAATAACTTCTAAATTATTATGACATTATGACTTATATTTTATTTTACTTCTATTGAAAATCGACATTTTAAAGAAATTGCATAATTCAAGAAATAAATTAATGTTTAAAAAATATGCATTTTTATGAAACTTAATAGAGAATCAATAAAGTATAACAATGTGTTTTTTATTTACAACATTTAGTTATTTACAGAATCAAAAAGTATTAAAATAAGTTAGAGTTAGTTAAGCAACTTTGTGAGAACTTTAGAATTGTTTCAACATCTCCTCATTATGAAACTTTATACAACGGAGAATAATACTCGAGGCCGTTCAAAGATTCGCAATCTAGTAATACGAAGTGCTTACATAATTAGAAATATTATTTTAAAAACAATTATCTGAAACTTAACATTAATCCTTTTAAAATAATCTTATGTATGCTTATTTAAAAAAGATAAATTTTAAAGGAAAAAAAAGCTATGGTTTTTTTTATTCGTGTATAAAAATATATACTTCTATTTGAAGTTTTTAAATGCATCAAATTAAATCTCTTACGAAATTTATTTACCACTTTTCGAATGCTTGTATTTCTTTCAATATTAAATTCGTGATTGTTGCAACAATTTTCTCCTGTGTAAATCAATAAAATTCTCTCCCTTATTTTAAATTAGATCGGACCTCTATTTAACAAACTTCGATTTAGCGAATTCCTTTATTTATCGAACATTTTCTTCCAATCAAGAATATTTTGTGAATTTCTTTGTAAAATAGCCTTTAAATAGCGAAGTATACTCTGTATTTAACGAAAATTTTCTTGCAATATATTCTTTCATTTTCCTTTTTTTCCCAATTTCTCGAAATTTTCTGAACATTTCACATTTATTTTCTTCCTTTTAAGAGTAACGAGTAAGTTTCAACGGTCTCATGGACTCCCATTTACTTTACATAATTTTCTACTTATATCGCCAATTATTTATTTTATTTTATTGTACTTATTTATTTATTTATTATATTTATAGAAAACGTTTCAAAATTTCAAGTGGAAGAATTTTAAAAGTATATTATATGTATTTTTGATACATTTATGATTATGACTTTTCTGTAGTTAAATTTAAAGACCGATTGGGGAATGTATCAGTAAAAATATTTGCTTTAATAAACTGTAACATATGGTTTTATTGGAAACTAATCCATTTTGAATTGTTATAATAAATTTGATAAAGCTATCAAAATTCATTAATTTAAATGTAACGTTATTTTCTTAAAATGGAAAATAGGATGTAATTCCGGGAGTTTTGTTTTATTCTTTAAATTATGGTTCATTATATATAACAGAGTGGGCATTTGACCTTAATGATTTATGGTTGAAAATTTGCCCACACGTATACACTACCCGACAATTCAAAGCAATCCAAACAATATACATTATGAGGAGGAGCAAATAATTTTTGAATGAAAACAAGTTTATTCCAAGCCCAAGTCGTGAACCAACTCCAAACCGAAGACGTAATAGTATTTTTTTAGCCACTTCACCACCTGAGCAGCCGTTTAAAGAATAGTAAAATGTGAATATCTATTTAACGAAGCTTCCATATTACGAACATTTTTTCGGGACTTCATAATATAGAAGTTCGACTTTCAATCACCTGAATCAGCAACCTTCTCCCCAGCATTTACAAATGGCTTTATGAAGTATTATACATGCATATAAAGATATATATATATTATACATACATACCTATTTAAGTATGTAAAATTTAAAACTACATGAGTTTCAGAAGTAAAACTAACATATTTCAGATTTTCTTTGCGTATTTGGTCAGACAGAAGAGTCATGTATGGATCAAGTAATGGCACAATGTAATCATGACATATTTCAAGGTGAATTCCCAACAACAGTGGATCAATTAAAAAGTATTTGCCGGTGAGTGATAATTTAAAAATATCAAATATTTTCCCTAAACAAGGTAAATAAAGAGAGCACAAGGTTACGATAAATTATTAAATATTCAGCCACCAACAGCAATGATAAATAGAATGAGAAATATTTTATAAGAAATCGAGGTAAAAGAAACAGAGTAACGGAATTATCACCTGAAAATTTTAATTAAACGTACTTAAACATGAATGGTAAACACAGATTCTGTAAACCGCACGGGCAAACAGTCACTGGTTTTCATTTCTAGAACTCATAATGGCGCCAATAATTGGAGATATTACTTAGTAATCTCGGATCGCATATCCAATGAAGAATTTTATGATCAATGTCTCAAATTCTAGTTAACTGATTTACGTGCAAGAAAATGCACATAATAACTGATTGCGTGCAAGAAAGTTTAATTATTTAAAGTGTAGGACATAAATTTTAGTCAAAATTTAACTCCAGGAAGCAGATCACCTCGAAAATTCCTAACAAGCATACTATACTGGGTGCGTCCAAACCTCATTCCTAAGCCGTTAGTCCAGAAAATGTATTTCCAAATGGAAAATGTTTAATTTTAAAGTAAAAATTTATTTTAGGTTCAATTTTCCTGCCGAAAGTTTTTCGAAAATTTAGGAAGTAGTTATGTAAAACCTTCACATACAGTTCTACGGTCCCATAAGTTATAATTACTAAATAATTATTATAAAGGAAAACTTAATAAATGTGAAATATTTTTTACCAGTAAATAGTGGATATAGATATATGTAACGGACTTTCACGTGTTTTTTGTCCGTTGAAAAGTACCATCTGCTTCTGTTTTTAGAAAGCTTACATAAATGGAATGCCCACCTGCATAACTAAGGTTTTTATTTAATTAAGTTACATATACTTCAAAAGACGTTTGATTTCGCCAAAAAATCGCTTAGAAGAATTTTTATGTGTTTTCTAACCACATGCATCCTGCTTTGGCGGTTTGATCTTACGCATAATCCACTAAAAAAAAAAGTACACTAAACTCATTTTTGGATAAATGTATTAAAGCATCTACAGCTTTTAGTTAGTTTTTTCCTTAAAGAAATGGTTTTCAGTATATTATTATATGTATATGTATGCTTTCAAAATTTAAAAAAAAAAAAAAAACTTTCTTTCTAAAGCACATTTTTGAATATTAGTTGTATTTATTTATGTTTAAATTTTTCAAAATTACTTTTAAAGTTTATCATTCTCAAGCCTATTGTTTACTTTTAGATATTTATTTACTTTTTTTAACTTTCAAAATTGTAAAAAAGAAAAAAAAGAACGTGTTAAATATATATATCTATGGTCGAATGTTACTAAGAACAATGTGAGCAATTGTAAACCATTGTAAACTAACTGCTTTTATATTGTATAACACTCATGTATTTTACCAATTGTAATCCAAAAATTGTGCTGTAAAAAAATAAAATAAAAATGAGGGAAACCGCTGCTTGCTGGACCTGAGCCTAGAGCTAGGGTTCAGCAGGACAGTAGGACACTTCAGGAACTAAAACAGGCTTTAAACCAAATAAGTAGGCCGTTCCTGAAGGTAGTATACTATAGTATCCTAAAGAAACGGAGATATATTGTACTTTAAGTATTAGTATATGAAAATAACTTTACTAAATATTACTCTAGGATCGTAATTTTCCATACCTTTTCGAACTGTATGAGTACATCTTACTTTTCTAAGTCTTTTGTACAGCAAAACCCTTCATTTCTACTCATACATAATACTTGGTTTTTTTTTCAATTTTAGTGATCTAAATGTGTTAGGAGGGTGTATTTTGAACGTTCAAGAGAGCTGCCATGACAGTAATAATCTGACAAGGAGATTCCGGGATATGTTTAACTACATACACGATGTCTGCAGAGAAGATAGCGAAATATTCCAAGGTACTTATTGAAATATTTCTTTACTTTCTTAATCCTTTTGTAATAATTTTTTTAATTACTTTTAATCATTTTACACTCTTTTATACATGTCACGCTACTGTTAATAATTTAATAACGTGTTAGTAGAGCAACAATAACAATGTAGCACTGTACTTGGAATTAGCAAAAGAGTTTTCTGATGACATGTAGTTACTTTTATTCCATACATTTTATAAAGGGTCGTATAGTTAAAAAGATATTAAGAAAATATTTAGAGGAAATCCATGTAAACAAAACATTCAATGAGAAAAATGAAGTTTGGCAGTTAAAAAGCCTTCAACTACAAACTTCATTTTTAAATTACAATAAATAATGAAATGCATAAAAAAGCCAGATATTTTTCTCCTCAAATTAATGGAGCTATGGATCTGATGATTTCGCGAAGCAATATCTGAGCTAATTATTCGTACACAAAGTGAGTCCCAATCCTCGTTTTATTTTCTATTTCTGTATGTTTGTGGGTAGTACTGTTCCATCATTTTATTTTAACTTCATGTCGGTTTCAAGAATTTTAACATATTTCATTTTACTTTACGTTTACGTATATGTATATGTGTATGTCATAAGGCCAGTAATAAAAAATATCTTGTAAAAACTATGATAACAGAATCAGCCGCATTGTGCGAATTAAATTCTTCAAAGTCCTAGCCAAACATTTGAACGGTTTTAATTTAGTCTCAAAAACGTAAAGTTAGTAAAACTTACAAAAAAAAAAACAAACCTTTGTCTGGATTTATGAAAAACTGAAACGAAAACAAAACTTACCGATAGAAATTGCCCATATATATTTTTAAAGCAAGAACAAAGTGCAATATTACTGCACAAATTATATCAAATACACCGATTTTTAGTGTTTTTTGTCTATTGTTGAATAATGGAAATATTTTTTTTCAGTGTGTACTTAATTTATATATTAGCAATTTAAGAACTTCATTTTTGCTTTTGGCTATAATTTATAATGACTCAATATTACATCAGCATACGTTCATTTTTTTGAATGAGCATTTATAAGTCAGAATTTATATTTCATTATCATTGCAAAACTAAACTGGCCTCAAAAAGTTAAGGAACAACATGCTTTTCGAAGATCAACATAAAAAAAATGACACTAACAAAAAAAAATTATAGTTTATATAAATGGTAAAAATGAACTTCATGCAAATTTATGCAAAAACGACAGCTACCATTTTTTTATAGAAAAGAACAGTCATATATGAATGCGAGAAAAGTATGCAAATATCAGACTTTCGTAATTACGTATATGACTTTGGTTGATTTACAACTTTTGTTAGCATATTCGTTAACAATAGGCAGTAGGGTCCCGCAATGTCAAAGAGAAGCCGTTTGCCGATTCTTTAATGTGGCACCCTGTTGGATGGATGGAAATGCGGTTGTCACAGTCTGATGCTGTTAGACGTGTTAATGCATCTCGCAGTGTGGTCCACCGTCTTTGGAATCAGTATCAAACCAAAGCTTCTGTGTCCACAAGACATGTTCCAGGCCGACCACGAGCTAGAACAAGTGCAGAAGACCGTTTTATAGCTCTTTCGGTCCGAAAGAGAAGAAGCATTTCTGTGCAGCAACTTGTTGCAGACCAATCTGTAGTATCAGGGAGAAGAATATTCGCTAGTACGGTGCGAAGGAGCCTTCACATTGCAGGTCACTAAGCAAGGCGACCAGCTATGTGTGTTCCCCTCAACGGACGTCAGAGAAGGGCATTTTATCTTGGGCAAGACAACACGTTTCCTGTACCAGGCAGCGATGGGCTTCTGTATTCTTTACAGAAGAGTCCAGATTCACACTGGTGAGCTATTCAGGATGTCTGCTGATCTGGAGGGATCAAAGCAACAGGTACTACCAATCTAACACTGTTGAAATTGCCGAGGTGGTGAATTAATGGTTTGGGCAGGGATCTCACTCGGTGGTTACACTGACCTGCATGTGTTCCATTGAGGAACTTTGGTGCGAAATGTCGGAATGAGATCCTTGATCCATATGTTAGCCCATATGCCGATGCAATTGGCAATGATTTCATTCTTATGGATGATAATATACGACCTCAACGAGCTGTAGATGTTGAGGAATATGTTGAGGGTCCTAGTTTAGAGCGAGTGGGGTGGCCAAATCAATATCCAGACCTCAATCCAATTGATCATGTTTGGGACTATGTTGAAAGGTAAGTTACTGCTATAAGTACACCTACAAGGTGTTTAGGAGAGCTGGAACAAAGCCTACTCCGTGTCTGGTTTTCGCTTCCCATTTCGGTAATGGACAACTTAATTGACAGCATGGAAAGTCGATGTCGCCAATGTATGCAAGCAAGCTGTGGGCATACCCCTTATTAAAACACATTTTTGTTACGTTTCTATGGCAGTTTACCAGATAAAACTGTGATATAGTTTTTTTCGCAAGAATATACTTTCCAGCGAGATTACTTTTTTTTTGTAAATAAGTTTTGCGTTTATCTTATGTTAACTTCGATTTTGCAGTCAATACATAACTGTTTTGTGCACATGTCGTATAAATTGGCCTTCCTATATTCAATCATTTACAAATGAGGCGCAAAAAACAGGTTATTCCTTAAAACCTTTGGAGGCCAGTGTATTTTTAGTGATAGGCCAGTGAATCATTTGAGTGACAAGATTAGCTGTTCCAAGTGAAAATATCATCATATTTGAAGTCAAGGTCATCAGGCTTTGAAGGAAAACTTGCTATTTCAGTTCGTTTTAAACAGTTTTTCCAGATAACATAGTCATTTTTTCATTACAATGATCGTCTGCGTGAATCTTTGACATAAGGAGGGCTGTAATCTCAAAACGAAATCGTTCGAAAACGAAAAGCGTTCCCTGAACAGCATGAAATACGATTTGGGTTTATAATAAAAATTGAATGTGAGGTTATTTATTTTAGTTGGACGAAGATTAAATACATTGAATGCAGACATACTTCGTTGAATGCTTTTTTCTAGCGCCCGTTGTAATTGCATCCACAACGGGAGTTGACTTCTAGTTTAATAATAGTTATTATTTATGTCAGTTATTTCCAGTAACCTCGAATGCATTGCATCTGCTGGTGGAAATGCTTTTCAGAGTTGCCGCAACTTCGAATTCACCGACTCGACAAAGGAGCTCATCCTCAATACTGTGCAAGAATATGCTGAAAAATCTCAGAAAGAACTGACTGACGAAGAAAACTGGTGCATGTAAGTACATACTGATCGCATATGCTTTGTTTTCCTTATTTGGAACAAGTGTCAATTAAAAAGAGATATTTCAATCCCTTTAGTTAGGTTAAATATTGTGATACTCTTTTAACTACTTATGTTAAGACGGATTTATTTAAGGAATGTTCCAGCGATTGCTTCAAAAGTGCCTCTTATTTCCACATAATGTGTTTCAAATACTAGGGTATGCTGCCAATATGACTTAATATAGGTGAGCAAGTCACAGATTTTGGCGGAAAGTTTAGCTATTAAAAAAAAGGGAAAATATGAAATTACTCTATTGTACGATTTACTTAGGTTAAATAAGCATTTTTCATTTTTTCTTTAAACTAGGATCACAGCAAGGTTAGGATCATAGCAAGTTATCTTATCGACCACAGTTGCACATCAATATTAAGTTACAATTATCGTTTTCCAGATATACAGCTAATGTAAAATTAATTTATAAGCTCAGACTTCGGAGAATTTTCCAGGAATTCGAAGATTTTTAGCCAAAATTGGCAATTTTCACTGACTTTTACTGTTAAAGTAAAATTTTCTCACTATCACAGATTTCGATTGGTTTTCCATGACCAATGGCAACCTTGTATTCTCTAAAAACGTTCCAGAAACCCAAACAAATCAAACGATCATTATCTGCAAGGATATGTTCATGAAAATCTGTAATATGTTTCTCGACGCACAATTTACCTGTCAAAATTATTGCTACAAAATTAATATGTCAACTTATTTGTTGCTGGAACTGCAGAATGGTCGCATTGCTCTATATTGTCTTAAAAAAAGCCTACCAGGTGCCGTAAATAATTTTAAAAATATGTTATTTTTGTAGGAAAAACATTAACAATCACACGAAAGAAATTTTATCTGAAAATAGTTTTATGATTAAAAAAATCTATTACGAACACAGACTGTGTTCTACAGTTACACTTATTTTTTTCTAACTAAAAAAAAAAAAAAAAAATTGTGACATTTCTCCACGAATCACATTTCAAAAAAAAATTATAATCTTTTTTGAATTTGTTTTGTTACACTTACATAAAGTTACATTTTAAGTCTAAAACAAAGTTACATTTTTTAGTCTAAGATATTACATTCATACCTTTGGGAAACTATACATTAAATTTGCAAATTCAAAAATATAAGCGGCAGGTAAGTCATTAAGATGTTAGCATTTCTTAATTCAATGTGGCAGTTTAAAGCAATTTCTACAGAAACTTAATTAAAGTAGTTTAATTATAAGAAAAAATAAAGAATTAAGTATATTTAACACATTAAAATAAATTATTAAAATGATATTAAGAATTTCTATAGTCTATATTTTTTATCCAATATTTTATTTGATATGTAAAAATTCGAAATGTATTTAAAATTAATGTCACGGATTGAAAAAATTGATGGAAATATATGTAGCTTGTATTTTCCTTTCTGTTTTGTTAAAGAAAAAATAAATAAGAAATAAAGTTATAATAAAGCAGAAATTATTATTAAGGTAGAAATAGAAACTTTACTCTATAAACGACGGCGAATAAAAGTGTGCGCATATCGTCCAGTACATTGTGGAATGTGCATGTGATTTTAGTTGGGTAAACATATAGCGGTAGAAACCTTTTAAAATTCTGTAAAAATTAAATTAGCGAAATTGTTTTATAAAGTTATGTTTTAACGGTCATTTGTTTAGACACGCCTTGTGGAAAGCATCGTGTCCATCTGTCAAAATTGGTGTGAAATGTGGATCTGAAGTAGGCGTTACCGTCAAAGACATCCTAAATCATGTCAATCCAGACATGATGTGCTCAGACGAATTCGTAGCTGAAGTAAGTCTGGTGATGGAAATCATCGAGTTAGCAGTTGTTCAAGAAGAATTGCTCAAGAAAATGGAAGAGGAAGAAGAGTCGCCTGCAGAGGAGACTCGTCGTAAAAGAAGATTCGCTTCTCCATTTCATGCATTCATAGATTTCTACTAAAATAAAATTTATTGACGCCTCTCTTTTTCAACGTATTTTCATTGGAAATATGTCGTAACAATTTCTTTTCCGTATTATTTGTGAAGGTGAAGTATACGTTCTTAAATTCATTTCCCTCACATTTTAAATGTTTCAGAATTAAATTAAAAAAGTCAACTCTTAAAAATCTTTATTTTTCTCCTTTGATTGGAAAAGCAATAAAGAACTTGCGTACTTTCCGTTGTTTTTATTTCTTGTTTAAAATAAATTGTCATGATTTATGTTTGAAGACTCTGCTCAGCTTTTGAAAAGTTTTCATGTTTCCTGTACTGAAAATATCCAGTACAAGGACGATGAAGTCTTTTCCGAAAAGTCAGTCATTCAGAGATAAAATTCTATTAGACGAGAATCAATAATGAATTTTGTTTGTTTACTTTCTAATTTTTTCTTTCCGAACATGTACCATGTAAGGAAAGTATTGTAATCATGAAAAAATTCTACTTCGATATTTTGGTGTATTTACACGTTTCGAGATCTTCTGAATTCATTTATGCTATTTTTTTTTACGAGATGTGTGTGTGTGTGTGTGTGTGAACACGATAGCTTCTAAACGTGGCATTTGATTATGCTCAAATTGGGTATATATGTTATAAAGCACCGTCGGGTATATATGTTATAAACCTAGCGCACTTTCAAGAATTTCCCACCCTATGCCATCATGTAAAAGAAACCTTTGACGTAGTCCCGTAGAAAAACTATAACAACATATGCACCCATACACATCAAAATACATGTGAATGGTATACTACACTCATACACTTTAAAATCAAAACCAGTCTTACGATGGCTGTTTATAACATAGATACCCAATTTTAGCTCAATCGAATGTACTGTTTAAACGCCAGCGCACTTTTAAGAATTTTCCCGCATAATCCAGAATGTAAAAGAAATCTTTGTCATTGCCCTATAGAAAAACTGTAAGTCCTATACACACCAAAATCAATACCAGATCATTTTACCCTCAATCAAAGGGTAAAATGGTCGTTTTTTATCGGCAAAGTAAAAGACGTATACATAATTATGACTATGCGAAGTGAAATAAAATAAGTTTTGCAATCACTCACACACACACATATAGCATGCATTATTTATTTTATAAAAAATTTAAAGTAAAAAAAGTGTCACAAAAAGTAAAATGGAAATTTCAAAATTTTAACTAAGAAATTCTGACCGAAAATAAATAAAATAAGTTAAATATTGCAATCGGGAGTCACGCATTTTGAGAATGGTTGAAGTGCCAGGTAGAATGCATGATAGGTAGAAGTGCATGATAGCTAGGAACCAGTACTAGTGGTCCAAGATCCCATGGTCCCCAGACCTTACTTATTTTCTCATGCACAAAATGCATACGATAGAGTAGTATTAGTACGTACAATAAACGTATGCATACTTGCTGGCTTGGGCCGACGGCCAATTCTCAGGTATCACTTGCTGCAGGTACGTAAAAATATTACTCACTTTACTTAAAGTCTCACAGCTGATTTTACATATGTTGTACAGAATATTGTTGAAAATTTTGAATAAATGCTGACAGACACTTCTTTAGAAACACACTAGAATTATGGAATTATTTTTGGTGCCAAAATTGTAGATATTTCGGAAAAAAACTCGCCAAGGTCGATGACAAATGTTTGAGATTTTGGGCATGGCTTAAACAATGCCAGACTACACACATAATAAATTGTAGATGTCCATAGACTTACTGAATAAATTTACTGAAATTCTTTTGGGTGGTCCTGTAAATAAACTCTCCAGTATATTGGAACCATAAATCGAGGTATAGAGCTAGATGTTACATAAGTCTAATGCATAAAATTTCAACAGTCTACGACTAATAGTTTTTGAGATATGGGAGTTACATACATGCATACATATGTCGCCAAGCTTAGCGGCTTTTGGTGCAATTTTCGTGGGAAGCACATGACCGTCGTCGTCGGACCATTACCTAATTATATGATAGGACGGCACTGTGCTTAGAATTGATCACTGTCTCTAAAACTACACTGACCGTAATGTGTTGGAATTTTTTTGGATTACATGGACCAAAAAATGACTGACTAGAGACGTAATATATTGAAGATGTCCGTTGACATTAATGTATTGAAATTCTTCTGGGTGGTTCTGTAAATAAACTCTCCAGCAGATTGGAACCAAAATTCGAGACGTACAACTACATGTTACAACAATCTTATGAAATTTCAACATTCTACGACTAATATTTTTTGAGAAATGAGAGTTAAATACATACACGCGTACACCACGTTTGGCAAGCTTGGCGACTTTTGGCGCAATTTTCAAGCGCGGCACGCGATCGTCGTAAGGCCATTAGGGGAACCTGGGGAGCCTTGACCACATTTTCAGAAAAACATTTTTGTAAATTTTATTTTGGCAGCAAAATAATCCTATTATAGTGCAATTTAAAGGAAATTTTATTGGCATTAAGAATATATTTATGATAATATAAATTGTGCATTTCTTCTTTTCTGAATTTAATATTTTTTAAACGTTGGAAAGTGGGTCAGGGCTCCCTTTATAAGGGAGCTCTGGCCCATGGTATGGGAGGCTTGGCCCAGGCAATAATGTATAATTTTAAAATAAGATAAAAGTAAATCTTTTTTATTAGTTATATAAGCATTAAGTATAAAATCTTCAGTATGATAATTGAACACTCTGAAAAACATTTTAAGATCATATTTTCTACCATTATGAACATTTAGAGCATAATTATATAATTATATTGAACTACATTATAAAAATAATAAAGAACACTGTTCATACAACCAAGTAAGTAGTCCTGCATCTTATTTATGTTAAGATATATTTTATTTAAATTGAACACACATTAAATTGCACACAATGTAACAATATTGGTTTAAAGTTTGCATTTATCTTAATGGAATAAATTGGGAAAAATCAAAATTAAACTGAACTTTCATAATCACTCTTTCAGTACCACCAGATGACATAGGACAAGGCAATTTAGTCATGTCTGTTAAATACACTACAGATGAGTCTTCATTATCAGGGTATACAAAAGTGTATGATTGTTCACATCGTTGTAAAAAGGTGTCTTCATACTCATCGTTTTCTAACTCCCATGTCACTCGTCCAACAAAATCTGCTGTCATCATAACTTCTGTGGAGTACTTTTTACGAGCATTTCCTTTTGGTTTATGAAAAAAGGGCATCCTCAGAAAAAAATAATGCTTATTATTAATACAGCATTTCAAAACATCTCATTCTTATATTAATATTCACAATAAAATGAATCAAAAGAAACATCCAGAAATTAATAGTTTTTCAGTAAAGACAACATTTATAATCTCCCCCCCCCCCACACACACACAAAAATAAATAAATAAATAAATAAAATTTGGTATTCTCTTTGTATAAATCTGGAAAATTATTATACTTAAATTATTCATAATTTAGTTTTTAGTATTAAATTTTGAAACAATTTTTATTTGACAATAATTGTAGGTAACTTTTTGTCAACCACCTATCCTATTGTAAACATATAAAATTATTTATATTCATATCTAGGTATTATTTTAATTATGACAATGTTCGAAAAGTAGTATTGCTATATTTTCAAAACTATTTAACTAAGGGAGCCGTGACCCAGTGGTCAACCCTCCCTTACATACAGTGGGTCAAGCCTCCCCATCACGCCATTTTGTAAAAATGGTGCATGGTGATTTGAAACCTGATTCTTTCTATAAACTTTTTTACTTTAATAATAGCTTAATATGACAGTATTTATAAAATCCCACTAGCTCAAAGTTAATTCAATTACTTTCTTTGAAAAACTCTTACAAAGTGTGTTTAAAATATCAGATTGTAACGAAAATTCTCTGCCAAATCTGCCTGAGTCAGCTCATGCGGCACCCAGCGATTGAACTTGTACATGAAGTTTATGTGATGCATCATAGCATGGCTAATGGGCATAGCATTAATGTCTAACTCTTTAGCTAGCTCTCAAGTGATCTTCTTCCACAAGTTCCCGCAGGTGGCCCCATCAACATCAGTAGGCCGGCCAGATAGCTCTGCTCCTTGAATGTCATAGACCCTGTTTTTTAACTTTCAGTAGCAAACCTTCAAAGTGCCATATGATACAGCATTAGAATCTAAATTACACACATAATTCTTTGACATTCATTAGCACTTTTTGCAACAGAACTGGAAGTAAATGATGGTTCTAATCCAGTAAAGTGATAGTTCCATTTCAGACACCTTGCACTTAATGATAACGATATTTTTTAACAACATAGTGTTCTAAAGTAAGTATCTTTCTTTCAAATGGCAAATATCGTTTGACAAAATATGAGAAACGCACGAACGTGAACTGTTTGCAGTCGATATTTGTGGTGGCGGGAAACTTTCGTTACAACTTAATACTTACTTTTTAAGCAGAAAAACTTTCTTTCTTGTTTATTTCCACTCCACTATGAACTGACTGGATGAAACTATGATGGGTGTCTGATTACATCAGTAGCTTTGACTGCCATCTAGTGAGGGAAAGCTAAAATATTTTTAAATACTGAAATTCAAGGGTGGGTCAAGCCTCCCTTATGGTCAAGGCTCCCTAGGTTCCCCTACCTAATTATATAGTAGGGTGGTACTATGCTTAAAATTGATAAATGTCTGTAAAACCGCACTGTCGGTAATGTATTGGAATTTTTTTGAGTGTTCCTGTAGAAGAACGATAAGTGATAAAGACACTATTTTCGATGGAGAGATTCATTTTGTAACCTTTATTAACAAGTATCACTTCTGTGTCATTTGAAACTACTTGATATCTCTAAAATATGCTTTAATGAACATCTGCCCATAGAGCGTATTGTATTTAAAATCCAATGGGTGGTCCTGTAAATAAACTATCCAGTCGATTGGAACCGAAAAGGAAGGTGCACAACTAGATGCTACAAGAATCTTGAACACAGACAGATATATATTGCAAAAATATTAGTCGTAGAAAATTTCAATATTCTACGACTAATAGTTTTTGAGATATGCGAGTTACATACATACGAAGGTATATACATAAGTACAGACGTACAGACGTCAGGGAAAAACTGATCAAAATGGACTTGTGGTGGGTCAAAATTGATTGTATATGCATTTATATGAACATAAGTACATGCGTACGATGAGATGCATTGCAAGAATTCTTAAAAGTAAATTTAGAGGTAGTCAAAATCGACTTTTTCGTCAAAATCTGGATAATAAAATTTTTCGCGATCACATTACTTCCTTATACTTCGTAAAAGGAAGTAAAAATATCATAATAAAAATCATGTTTAGGCTGTGAGGTTCTAATAGTACGGATAAAACTCAGTTTCTAAGTATCAATAATAAATGAAATATGAATTAAAATATGAAAAATACACGAGGGAAGGAATTTTTGTAAGTTCATAAGTCACTCATTTTAAGTTCATATATTAAAAATTGATATCCGGTTTTAAAACTCTAATTTTTTTTTAAATATGAAGTGAAATCTAAGGTGTTGCCATTGGAATAAAATGTGTATTTAAAGGAAGACGGCTCCTTGTGGAATTTTATGGCTAGTAAATTACAGTGTACTTTATTTGTAAACGATTGATACTATTTGTAGGTTTACGACGAACGGCGGCTTGTTAATAAAGGTTACGAATAAAAGTTTGCCTTTTTCCCCCGCAGCTGTACTTTAAGGCTTATAGACTATTTCAGTACATAAATCGGTATTTCCATAAAATCCAGGGTACAAACTTTATTCCAAGTTAACTCAGGCATTTGAAAACTGTGGCATTTCACCGCGTTTTTCCACTCTATGACATCTTGAGCGAAGGGAGCAGTCGAGCGCGGGAACCAAACTCTCAAGGATATGTTGAATGAATTTTTACAAAAATAGGGTAAAGATTGGGATATCCACCCCCTTCTCTTAACTTACCGTACATAGAAATGACCCATAGCACTACCGGGTTGTCACCGTATCAATTGGTATATTGAATATTACCTCCGGGACCTTTAGCGATGTTAAAATACATTTGGATTGGTGAACGGCAGATTTCAACAACCGACCGCATCCTACCACGAAATATTTGCAAAACTTTACAGAGAGTTTGAAAAAGGCTAACAAATTCGCTTCTGAGAATACGAAGAAGGCTCAGGAAGACTATGTCTTCATATATGACCTCTAGTCAAAAGAAAAATTGCTTGCAGTAGGCAATACAGTTTTAGTATCAAGGCCGTCGTACTCGAATAAGCTGCCTCGCGTAAGCCTCTCATAAACACCTGGATCGGTGTTGGAATGTTACACAGATCACCAGACCACATTCTGTAAAGGCTGAAATGGGAGACTACGAAGTTCCTGCGAACAAAATGCGACCGTATATTCAAATTACGTTAGTATGAACGGAGTGGTTAGAATGAATCACGTTGATAAGATTTTTGAGTCAGACCAAGATTTCGGTACAGTTCATTATTCACCTACGAATGCACAAATTAAAAGAATAGAAGATATTTGGACACACCTTGTTATGTGATGCTAAAAATTTGAAAGATTACAGAGATTTCACCATTTTTAGTAGCGTAAAAAATTGAATGGACCAATTGTTAGTGCGTTGCTTTTTATGACTGACTGATTGAAGTTATGATTGTCGGAGTTCCTGCAATCATGACTTCAGTCAGTCAGCATTTTACCTCGACTTTCTTTGTGTAGCATTTAATGCGTAGTCGTAGAAAAAAAGATATCGCAGTAGAGAGAATTATTGCGATGTAAGGGATAATTATGACTATCTTTGTCGAGAGAATTATCGTTTTAAAGAATAAGCACTACGATAAGTGTAAGCGCAGCGCGCTTACATCCAGTATGCATATGAATTGGATGTTTATATTGTGGATGAAAGTTAGAAGTGCAGCAATAAAAAAGCTGCAAAATTTAGTGCAGAAAGTCATATTAACTATGTCATGTTATGTATGTGGTCGACTGTTCCTCCCTCCACCTAAGTGGACTTCGCTGGAAAGGTTACTCGACCTTTCCAGCGAAGGTAAAGATGAGTGAGGTTCCTCACCCATCTTTCCCGAGGTAAAGATGGGTGAGGCGTCAGGCTAAACCTGCAAGGCATGAAGAATGCCCTTATATCTCTTACGAAAGAGAGGATCGGAAGGCTCATAGTCAGGCAATGTGACAATAATTTCATTAGGTATGTTGCTAATGTAGGTGTAGAATTTTCTTGCAAGTTTGAGGATATGGTGTTTAAGTGATCTCATACAGAGGTCTTTCAAGATGATGTCATTGGAAAGGTGATGGTAACCCCACCTGATGGTACGTAATATTTTGTTTTCCATGGGAAACAGACGATTTATGTTGGATTTTGCCGCATAGGCCCACACAGGGCAGCATATGTGGAAATTGGTCGTACAATAGTCTTGTACAGTAGGACTTTGTTATTGGTGTTGAGTTTTCTCGTATAGATGAGACTAGAGAGACTTTTGAAAGCCGCATTCATCTTGTCCCTGGTTTTAGCGGTGTGCTTCTTCCAGGTCAAGTTCTTATCAATTACGATGCTCAGATATGTAGCGTTGTCGGCCCATTCTAGGACGGTGTTATTAACTTGGAGTCGGGAATTTTCTTTCGACAGACAGAGCAGTGCTTTACTGGGATTTAACTTGATCCTCCAGTTAAGAAGCCAGCCTTCAAGTTGGTTGATGTGTGTTTGTAGATTCTTATGTAGAGTACGAGGATTTATGGCCCTGCCAATAATGTCCGTATCATCTGCATAGAGAGCTAATTCGGTGGTATTATTCCTAGGGATGTCGTTGACTTATAGGCTATATAGAGTTGCTCCTAATATTAAAGCTTGTGGTACACCTCTAAGGATTAGTTCGTAGTCGGAGATGGCTCCTTCATTCAACACGTACAGCAAAGCTGCGGTTAGACAAATAATTATTTATAATATGTTGTAGGGTGTCTGGCATGCCCATACGAAACAGTTTGTAAATGAGTCCGACATGCCAGACTTTGTCGAACGCTTTCGGTATGTCAAATAGGACAATAGCAAAACTGTCCTTTGCTTGTACCGCCTCAGTGAGGTTCTCAATAAATCTAAGGAGTTGGTGGACTGTGCTGTGCTTGCATCTGATCCAAATTGTTCATTACATTGTTACTTTGTAGAAATACATCCATTCGATGAAGGATAACTCGTTCCACTACCTCGCCCAGTCCACAGAGAAGACTGATGAGGCGGTAGGAACTAGGGTTTGACAAATTTTGCCGAGGTTTAAGAATGGGGCATATGATAGCACGCATTCATGGTTCTGGAAAGTAATTATATTTAAAGATAGCGTTAGCAATACTCGTGAGACGAAGTGTGCATTGTGCAGGGAGATTTTGTACAACCCTGTTAGAAATGTCGTCGTGCCCCGGGCATTTTTTACTTTTAAGTTTGCCAATTATATCTATGATTTCTGTTGGGTAGACTCCATCAATGGGTGCGTTGCTTTTATGGCTCCATCAAACGGTTTGCCCATGAGTGAATTGTTTTTTAAATGTTAGATTTGGCCATTACCAACCATTGAAAATGTTTGGTATGGGTTCTTTTATTGTCATTTTCAAAATATCACAGGAAAGCAAATGCTATATTACGAAAGAAATGTAGGCTAAAGCAATAAATTAGCTTTAAAAATCATTGATTCTTTTCAAAAGAAATGTGCAGGTGTAGAATGATGCAGGATGTACAGAGAAATGCATATCACTAACTTCAAATTATAAGCAGTAATATATTAAACTTTAACTCATGATAATAACTTTGCCAATTAAATTTTTTCCATTTTTTCTCTTTTTTATATAGATAAGAATTCGGATATCCTGTCATTAATTGAAATTCTACATGACGTAAAACTGTATAGTTATTACTAGTATCATTTACTCATATGTTAGTTAATTAATCCATTGCTTTTGAAGATGTTGGGATTCTATTTTAGCTTCACTATAGCGGCAAACTGTAAGCACTGTTAAGTAGTTTAATACTAACAAAATTCTATGTAGATCATTTTATGTGTAAATTGATAAATTCTTCCAGTTTTCCTTGTCTTTTATTTAATCAGATTTTAATTACTAAATTAAAAATTAAATGGGACTTTTTATGGCTTCTTGACAATTGGTATTTTGTTTTACTTCTTCTGAAAATCGACATTTAAAAAAAAATATATGTTTCAAGAAATATATTTGCATCAAAAAATGTGCATTTTTATGAAATTTTATTTAGGATCAATAAGTTATAATAATTTATTTCATTTACAAAATTAACTAGAGAATAAAAATATTATATAAGCTTAGAGAAACTTGAATAACTTTGTCAAAACTTTATTTCAGTTTCCCTTTATTATACAACTTTTTACACTGAAGTATAATATTCGCAGCAGTTAAAAGATTCGCAAACCCATAATAAGAAATGCTTACTTAATTAGAAATAAAATTTTTATAAACAATTAACTGAAACAGAGCATTAATCATTTTAAAATAATTTCATTAGCATATGGTTGTTTAAAATAGATAAGTTTTAAAGTGAAAAATATGATGTTCTTTTAAGGTATATTTATGTTTGAAGTTTATAGTTGCATCAAATTAGATCTCTTACGAACTTAGTTTACAATTTTTAAAAAAGCTTGCATTTTCTTTCAAAATTGAAATTTTAATTGTTGCTACAATGTTAACCTGTGTAAATCTTTAAAATTCGCTCTCTTATTTCAAATTACATCGGAAATCTATTTAACAAACCTCGATTTAGCGAATTCCTTTATTTATCGAACATTTTCTTCCAACCAAGAATATTTTGTAAATTTCTTATTAAAATAGCCTCTAAATAGCGAAGTGAGTTTTCTATTTAATGAAAATTTTCTTGCAATTTGATTTCTTTATTTTTCCCCCCAATTTTCAAAATGTTTGTGGCATTTCACACTTTTAGTTCTTTCTTTTAAAAGTAAAGAGTAAGTTTCAATGGTTTCATGGACTCTCAGGTTAAAATTTGCTTTGCATATTTCCTTCTACTTATATCTCCAATTTTTTATTTCATATTATTATTATTATTTATTTATTTATTTTATGTATCTATAAAAAGCTTTTCAAAAAATGTCAATGACACAATCTTAAATATTGTTGTTTAGTGTTAGTTGATTTAAAATCTGCCGTATACAGTTTAAAGTTTTTTACTTAATTTTAAAACTTTTTTATAAACTTTTTCACTTTCAACAGAATGGGAAACCGACCTTAAATTTTTATGTTTGAAAATGGGCATACACTAATTTACTACCGAGAATGAAAACTGAAGGTTCGGCCAGTCACTAGGTTGTAGAAGACCCTCGCGCGTATAATTTTTCAAACAATATAGAGTTACTATAGATAGATAGATAGATAGATAGATAGATAGACAGATAGATATATAGATGGACACTTGCCGATTAAGCTTTCGCCATTGCAACCGCCCGAAATAGTGGCCATTCTATTATTGGAGCTTCAAGTGGCCCAATAACCGTACACCAGGCGGCCAACATTACACTCCATGACGGAACGAACGAGTATGCAAAATTTAAAACTATATGAGTTTCAGAAGTAACACTTATATATTTCAGATTTTCTTTGTGTATTTGGTCTGCCAGAAGAGTCATGTATATATCGAGAACTGACAGAATGTAATCATGACAAAGTTCTAAAGGAATTTCCAACAACAGTGGATCAACTAAAAAATATTTGCCGGTGAGTGATAATTTAAAAATATCACACATTTTCCCTACGAAACGTAAACAAAGCGAACACTAGGTTAAAATAAATTATTAAGTATTCAGCCACAAACAGCAATAATGAATAAAAATAGGAATATTTTATAAGAAATTTAGATAAAAGAAAATCACAAACGGAATCATCACCTTAAAATTAATTAAACGTACATAAATATGATGGGAAAAATATAGATTCTGAAAACTACACCGGAAAAAGTAACGGATTTCTATTTCAGGAACATATTAATCAATATCACCAAAATTTGGCGATATAGCTTAGTAATCTTAGATCGAATGTCCTTTGAAGGCTTTAATTATTAATGTCTTCAGCTCTATTTGACTGATTTAGGTGCGAGAAAATGCAAAGTTTAATTATTTAACGCATACACCTTGATTTTTCGTCAAAACTGAATTCCAGAAAAGGAGATCACCTCGAAAATTCCTAACAGTCATACTATACTGGGTGCGTCCAAATCTCATTTCTAAACCGCTAGTCCAGAAAATGCATTTTCAAATGCAAAATATTTAACGTAAATACAAAAATTTATTTTAGGTCAATTTTACTGCTAAAGATTTTCCGAAATGTTAGGAAGTACCTTTTACGTTCACTTTTTAAAATATTATTGCTGTGTCACAGCTTAAAAGCAGGTCTCGACTATAAAATAAAAACACATTAGATACAAAAAATCTCTTATTTTGATAAACATATCCCTGATCTGCAAGCTCGACAAGGATACTTCAATAATTTTTAGAAAAGTAATTAATTTTTATTTTTAACAATCAGTCCATTCACTTCAGTTTAATAGTTTTTAGAAATCATTGAGACACGGATTTAATGTCATGGACGCTTTAACAGTATACATGCAAAACCTTCAAACAGCTCCCCAGTTCTATAAATTATATTTAGAAAATCATTATTGTAAATTAAAAATTCTTATCAAATATTTTGTACCCGTAAATGATGGGATTAATCAAAAATATCAGAATTTCAAGAGTTCTTATCCGTGGAAAAGTTCCACTTGCGTATATTTTTTAAAAAAGTTTTGTAATTTGAATGCTACCCTGCATAACTAGGTTCTCAATTAATTTAGTTACATATACATCGAGAGATGTTTGACTGCGCAAGAAAATCGTTTAAAGATTTTGTGTGCTGTAAATACATGCAGTCTGTTTTGGCAGTTTAATATTACGCACAATTCATTATAAAAGTTGCAATACATCTAATTTTCAATAAATGTATTTAAGCATCTATAGTTCAGTTAATTATTATCCTAAGGAAAAAGATATTTATTTTACTGCACCAATTCGTATATGAAAACAACTTTACTGCGTATTACTCTAGGATAGTAATTTTCCATGCGTTCTCGAGTTGTCTCAGTGCATCTCACTTTTCTTAGTATTTTTTACAACAAAACTCTTCATTTCTGCTGTTACATACAACTGCATTTTCTATTTTAGTGATCTAAATATGTTAGGAGGGTGTGTTTTGAATGTTCGAGAAAACTGTTTTGACACTTATAATTTATCAAGAATTCTCCGGGAAAGGTATAGCTACATACACGATGTCTGCAGAGAAGATAGTGAAATATTTCAAGGTACCTAAAATATTACTTTCCTCTCTTAATCCCTTTCTAATGACATTTTTTTTTTCATTTACTTCAGATATTTTAAACTTCTGTATTCATTTCGTAGTACTAGTAATAATTTAATAACATAGTAGCTGGACACTAATGTATGCGGAAGAATTTAACGCCATACTTAATGCTTAGAAAGCAAGTTTTCTGATGACATGTACACCCTCCAAAAAAAGTATTCTAGTAAGAGAGAAATTTCCTACGTTGGTTTCGCATATCAAAAATTATTTATCATAGAATATGAATTAGGCTATGTGTAAATATGACTTTCCATATTTCTATCAAGTTGTTGCGTTTTTCAAAAACTCAATTATTATTCGCAAATCTAGAATAGGAAATTTCTCTGTTGCTCGAATACTTTTTTGGAGGGCGTAGTTCATTTTTGTTCCATACATTTTATAAATGGGATTATAATTAAAATGGTATAAAAATAAAAAAACCTCTATTTAAAAAGTAAAAAAAAAATAACTCCTTTGAAACTCATTTGTGAAAACTTGATTTTTTATGACTTAATAAATAATAAGACGTATAAAAAAGTAAAACAATAACTTTCTCCGCAAATTATTAGAACAACTGATTTGGAGATTTCATATAAAAATCTCCAAATTATAAGTTGACTGCATGTTAAACAAATTGAGTATGATTTTTTTTTTTTGAATGTTGTGCGTGTGTAATACTTTTTCATCATTTTATTTGATTATCATTTTGGTTTTAAGAATTATAGCATATTTTTTCCCATCATACAGTCCATACTCAAACACATTTTTTTAAAATCCGCGCTAACAGCATTTTGTGTCTTATATGAATTAAATTTTCCAAAGTTCTAATCAGATATTTATATCGGTTTTTCTTTTAAACACGAAAAAATAATGTTAGTAAAACTTACACAAAAACAGACTTTTGTATGAAATTATGAAAAATTGAAACCAAAATAAAACTTTCCATTCACTAGTCAATATATTTTTAAAGTCCGTGCAAAGTGCAATGTTAGTGCAATGTTAGTGGGCGAACTGTATTAAATTAGCACTATTCTTTAGTCATTTTTCCGTGTATTCTTGGATTTTGTATTTTTTTTTCACTTTGTAATTAATTTATACAGTAGTAATTTAAGAACTGCCCTTTTGTCATTTGCAATAATTTCTAATAATAACTCACTATTACATTGATATGCGTACAGTTTTTATGAATGAGATCTTATAAGTCGGACTTTCATTTTTCACTATCATTAGAAAAAAAAATTATTTGCAAGAATGGCGCTGAACTTCGTGTGATAATAAAGCAATGTGAAAATTACAGGAACCTCGTAAATTACAAGATGTGTAAACGACAACACCAAATGTATTTCTGGGAACTGGAAATTTTTACAAGACGCTATTTATACAAATGCCAGGCATTTGGCCGCCACTAAGCCATTAGCCTTTGTTTAGCTTCCCAGTACTTTAAAACAGTTGAAGTGAAAGAATTTAATGCACCGCATTCGTCAATATGCTTAAAATTATTAAGCGTTCCAGAATCGCAAAGCGTGCAATCCGGCGAATCTTTAAGACGAATAACGCCACCACAACATGACGGGAAGAATCTGGGATGGCGGGCCTTGAATTTGTGAGACACTCCTGGGTCTTTCCTTAGCTTCATTTCAAAGGTGAGGTGAACCTCTTCTTGAATTGAATCAGAAGTTTTGCAGTAATGAAGTATGTTTGTTTTCAAGTTTTTTGTAAAATAAAGGTCCTTTTCTTTGCTACGAAATCAGCTTTTACAGTTCCCTCTATATTTCAATGGGCTGGAATCCATTGCAAGGCAATAGAGTCAGCTAAGGTTTTGAGAATTTTCCTTCAATCATTAATTCAATCGAAGTATAAAATTTATTGTTGGTAATACAGGGTGTGTCACAATTCCCTCCCCGGTTTGGAAGGTTTAAAAAAAAATAATGTGTTACAGCAACACGTTACTGGAGAATGAAACATCACAATTTTTGCTTAAAATATGCCTCGTTTAAAATCTTCCTCGTCGTTGGATTGGTTGAAGTTCTGACTACGACAATCGTCTTCTTCCGTGGACACTCACTCTCCGGACCTAACTCCATTGGATTTTTTATGGGGTTACGCAAATGATCGTGCGTTCGTGCCAACTATGCCACGCGATTTACAGGATTTATGCTAAAGGATCACAACCGCATTTGCTACCACTGATCGTAACATGTTAAAGCGAGTGTGGGGAGGGAAGAATTGGTAATATAATTTTTTATAAGCCTTCCAAACGCAGAAGGCAACGGTGACACACCCTGTATTCATCAGAGCAGCTTTACTATTAGAAAGGATAACAGGAAAGGAGCATCCTTAACATAATCGGAAAGGAAGATCCTTACGTAAACTTAGTTGGTTTATAACTATAAAAGACAGGACGTTGGCATTAGATAAGTGCTTTGAGTTACCGTTGTGCCACTGCTGAAACGCACTTACATGTGTCCACATTATAAAGAATATGAAATAAATGGATCGATAAGGGAATTGTAAATCTTCCTAAAAACTCAGGTCTACCTGGCTGTGTAAAAACCCACAGAAATCTATATCTTGAAGGAACTAGCCCTTCTTCAATTTATTGTCGACATTCAAAAGTGTTTTATTCCATTGGGAACAAAGTAAAAATGTCGTTAATTTTCTGTGCATTTTCGAAGAATTATTCAAAAATCATATCCGATAATGTGTAAAACAACATTGTAGGAAGAAGTAATAATTTAACAATAGTTATTTTTTATGCCAGTTATTTCCAGCAACCTCGAATGCATTGCATCTGCTTCTAGTAACGCCTTTCACAGCTGCCGCAACTTCGACTTCAGCGACCCAACAAAGGAGCTCATCATGAATACTGTGCAAGAACACTTTGAAAAAGCTCAGAAAGAAATGACCGAAGAAGAAAGCTGGTGCCTGTAAGTGGATATTGACCGGCATATATTTCATTTCCCTTGATTTTAGAACAATATAAAAAAAATGATATATTAATTTCTGTAGTTCAGTTAAATATTTTGATAGTCTCTGAACTACCCATGTTAAGACATATTTTACTGAGATCTTCTTTCCTTTAAAAGAAAGAAATAATTACCATATTTAATTAGTTAATAATTTAATCTACATAATTTAATTCGCATTAATTTAATTTTATCTGCATATAATTATGCTAATTTAACTAGCGCCAGAGCAGTCATTTGGACTGCTTTCGCCATTTTAAGGTAACACAAGAAGTGAAAAGGAAAGACTTCCTGAAAATATAGTAATGCACTTTCTGAGCCCTTATCTGAATACAGGTAGGAGTGTGACAGCAGACAACTATTTTTCCTCTCTGCCATTAGCTAAAAATCTTAAAATAAAATATACGAATTTCGTGGGGACAGTAAGAAGACATCGAAAAGAAATTCCAAATAAAATAAGGAAAACAAAAACTCAGCTGCATAAAACAGTTTTACTGAAAAGGGGAGACACTACTTTGACGTTCTATCCGGGTAAAAATAATGAAAATATCTTGCTTCTAAGCACCTTGCATACAGATGTATATGTAGAATTGCAAACTGCTGAGAAACGTTCAGAAACAGTAGAATTCTACAACAAAGCCAAATGTTCAGTTGAAATTATTGACCAAATGACACGCAAATATTCTGTGTGGACTGCTTCCCGTAGATGGTCCGTGCATATTTTCTATAATGTGCTGTATTTGGCAGTAACTAATGCCTACATTACCTACCGAGAACTGAGTGGTATAACAAGCCGTAACTTCCTATTTCAATTGGCAGAAGAGCCAAGAGAGAATCATTTGAAGAAAAAGATAAGCTCAAAATTGCCCCCACAGATTTCGAAAACTACTCACAAACTCTCAAAAAATAGACGTCAGTGCCAAATTGTACTTTGCAAGAACTAGTCCAGTCATTTGGTAGTTTTACCTGGAAAGTTTTCCGTGAGTTTTGAAAATGGGCAATTTTATAGATTTCAATATGCTCTTTTCGCATTTCAATTGCTCCCTCGTATCTTTGCCGCTAGCGCCGCCACATTCGAAAACACACATTCGTCGCATTATCTCTTTTCCGACTCATTTCACGAAAAAAACAGTTACAAAAAAAGAAACTAAGGAGAATTTCCTACAATTTACGTAGTAACCTTTTTTTCGTAAAATCAATAGTTTTGGCGTACAAGCGCCGCAAAGAGTAGTTCTGTTTGCGTTTTGGGCAAAAACTCATTTCCACACCTCCTTGTGAGGTAGAGTAAGTGGCGCGTTTTTTTTTTTTTTTATATCATGGTATCCCCAGTTGGCCTAATCCACGTACATTTAACTAATCCAAAATTTAGGGCATTCTCATTCGTTTCGCTATTCTTGATGGACCATGTGTTGCGAGTCCATTGTTCCTAGTGCCGGTCGAAATGTCACAGCCCGAAATTTCTTCCACATTAGCCACGATGGGATTATCAGTATCATCGCAATTCTCTTCGTTCTCAATTTCATCATACGTTTGCTCGAAAATAGCCTTATAATGGAACTTAAGAGTTATCACAGGTACCATTGCAATTCGTACATACAATGGTGCACTTTAAGCCAGCCTTTCTGCATCTACAGGCTTTCTGACATCTCTTTCTGCATTTGGAAGAAATAAGTCTTAACAAGCTTTCCGGAGCTGGGGCCTCGAGTGCGGTGACAAGAATTAGCCCGTCCTTGTCTCTTGTTCACCCTCATTGCTCCGCATTTTGTTCATTCCCATACTACTGCTGAACCTGAATTGTGAAACTGAGGATGATAGGTTCGGAAAGAATGTTGTCTTGCTGTTCCTTTTGCTGGTGGTAGCGACGCAATATTAAATTTACTTTTATATGCTGATGTTGTGAGGCATGCATATCTATAGTTGTTTAAAGACATACTTTTCTTACTTTTCAAACATAACTGCTACTGTATAATTCAAGAAGGAAGCGTTCTCCAGATTTAGCTATGATCTCTGGATCAGCATTCGGATTTTTGAATACCAGGATAACCTCGATTAAATCTGGATTGTTTTCGGAGTACGTTAATAAATTTCATTTTTCCTTGATTAAATAATGATGATGGTATATCACAGCCGCTGAAGGCATGCAAGAATAAAATACGATCTACCGCTGTTTTATCTATGATGCTTTTCGTTGAATATATTTGTTGCAAAAAACGAAAGGCGACGCATTCACAAATATAATCAGTTAAAATTAAATGTCACGGGTTGGTGTTGTCACGCACAACTATGCAGATTATATATAAATAATGAGAAACGGATTCAAAATAACAAAAAATTAATATGGACATCGCAATAGCGAAACATCGAACACATAAAAATATATCAAAAATGGAAAAACGAAAATGGTTACAGAAAACCAAGTTCCAGGTATATTTGGCAGTTACAATAGTTACAGCAACACGAGACTTCAAATAAATATTAAATAACTACTTATACAGCTCATGATACATTAAACTCATCGTTGTCTTTACATCTGGGTCACGTTCCAACAGGTTGGCTTATATGGATAATGGTTTACGGCGCTCGTACGCGAAAACTGTTGATTTTACGAAAGAAATGTAATTACATAAATTGTAGAAAATTTTCTCTAGTTTCTTTTTTTTGTAATTGTTTATTTCGTGAAATGAGTCGAAAAGGTTATACTGTCAAAAAAACTGCTTTTAGGCACCATTTTTCGAATATGGCCGCGCGAGCGGCAAAGTTGGAATTCGGAAAGAGCACATCGAAATCTATAAAATTGCCCATTTTCAAAACTCCCGGAAAACGCCCTTTTTTTGACCCAAATGACTGGACTAAACAACAAAGCAAGTGATATATGTTAGAAATGTTCACATTATGTTACGTGTGAAATTTACTTCCAAAATTTAAAAGATTCTAATGTGTAAAAATTGTGAATACCAATAAAATGAGTTTTATCTAAAATTCTAAAAATATTTTTGTAACATATATTTTAATGAAAAATTACATTTTATTTAAAAAAAAAGCTTTTAAAAATACCATGTACCTTTTGTATTTAAATGAATGCATAAAATTCGTGGAGCAGTCAGTCTGACTGCAGTTGGCGTTTCTAGGTAGGAAGAAAGTTTGGCGCTTCTAGTGTTAATATTATCACTGCAAATATAATCAAAATTAAGTAATTAAAATAATATGTTCTTTCTATAAGAAAAGCGCCATTCAAATTATATGTCTATATACTTTCATTTAATATATTTGTGTTCCTTTGGTTACAAAATTTTATTTATAGTTGATCACTGAGTTGTTTATATATATATAATATACTACCAAAATTCATCATTAAAAAATGTTTAAAAATGTTTCAAAAATTGTTATGTAGACTCCCGTGCTAATGCTGGAGCTAAATAGCTTTTTTCTTACAGTGTGTGTAAAAACAATGTAAAGACCGTTAAAAAATTTCCCTCACAGGAGTATAAAAAAATCCACAAATCAATTTGAAAAATATTTAGAACCGTTGTTCGGATTCATTGTTTTATGTTTACATAAAGTTACATTTATTTTCTTTTTTAGTTTTTCAAAAATGACATTCATATCTTTGTCTATAAACAATAAATACATTTTGCAATATTTAAAAAGTTTAAACGGAAATTAAGTTCTAAAGAAGTTTACTTTATATGAGTTACCTTTTCTTAATTTACTGTGGAAATTTAAAGCAACTCCTGAATAAAAACAAAATTAAAGAAATTTAATTGTAAGAAAACATAAAGAATGTAGTATATTTAATACATTAACGTATTAAGAATGGCATAACAGAAGTTTTAATAGTCGATACTTGTAGCATTCAATATTTTTATTCGACTTTTACAAATTTGCTTTAGTGTGTTAATACTATGGGACAAATATTTTGAAATATAATTTTAAAAATTGTCAATAGTTTGTGAAAACATATAACATAGATGTGTCACATACAGTTTTTTTCAGTCTTGAAAAAAATAGAGAAAAAAGAAAAACTAATAACAAGAAACTTTTAGTTTAAAAAAAGTAAAAACAGAGATGTTACTCAAAAAACCTGCACTGAGTAAAAGTGCGCACATGTCCTCCTATACAATGTGTAACGTGCATAAGACATTTTATCTGGGTAAATATGCAGCGATATAAAACTTTCAAAACTCTGTACAAATTACCGTATATCCCGGAGTATAACACGCCCCACCGTATAACACGCACCAATAAATTTAGGATATGTCTTATGATTTTCAAGCAATTACTGGTGTATAACACGTATCATATTTTACCTACCAATATAAATGGATTATTGCACACTACAACATGAGATGAAATAAAATTAGAAATAATTGTTAATTCATCCAAAAAATGAGGAAATATATGATGACTTTTTATGGTTAGAAGAAGAAAATGACATTGAAGATGGCGATGACATTTTCGAAAATATATATGACATGAATACACTGAATTTTTCATGCCACCTCACACAGAAGATTTACAAAGTTAAATATATATTGTAAGATTTTGTTTATATTGTTAAATACATCGATAAATTCATTTAAATAGCTGATAATAATTATATTTCATAAAATAATGCATATTTATTTTGTTTATTTATACAATTTTTATATTGACCATACTATAATCTGTTCATAACACGCATCCGAAAAGATGAAGGAATTTTTGAAGTTTAAAGTGCATGTTATACGCCTAGATATAGGGTAAATTATCAAAATTTATTTATAATATTATTTTATTACGTTATTTTTCTTTAGAACCAGCTTGTTTAAAGCATTATGTCCAGCTATCAAAGTTGGTGTAAAATGTGGATTTGAAGTAGGTGTTGCCGCCAAAGACATTCTAACGCATGTCAATCCTGGCAGATTGTGCTCAGACGAATTCGTAGCTGAAGTAACTCTGGTGATGGAAATCATCGAAATGGCAATTGTTCAAGAAGAATTGCTCAAGAAGATCGAAGACTAAGAATGGTCACCTTCAGAGGAGACTCGTCGTAACAGAAGATTCGCTCCTCCACTTAACTCATTCATAGATTTCTACTAAAACAAAATTTATTGAACCCTCTCTTTTGCTATATCTCCAATGAAAATATGTGTTTACGATTTTTTTTCCATACACGCATAAAAAAAAAAGAACTAAAATAACTCCGAAAGATTTAAAACTGGGACAAGTTTGTCTCGGAGTTTTTCAGAGTTATTTTAGTTCATTCGAAGCGAATTTAGTTCTTTTTTCAGCGTGTATTATTTTTGAAGCACACATTCTTAAATTAATTTCCCACACAGATTAAATGTTTCACAATTAACTTAAAAAAACAACTCTTAAAAATTTTTATTTTTCCCCCTTTGATTGAAAAATGCTAATTAAGAAGTTAATTTCCACTGTTTATATTCCTTGTGTAAAATATATTATCATGATTTATGTTTTAAAACACGGCTCAACTTTTAAAAATTTGTCATCTGTTTGTTATATTGAAAATATTGAGTACAAGAAAGAGGAATTCTTTTCCGAGAAGACTTGTCGTAAAAGACGATTTGTTTCTCCCTTTCAGTCATACAGAGATAAAATTCCATTACAACACAATCAAAAATACATTTTGTTTGTTTAATTTTAATTTTTTATATATTAAATACATTTTTCCTACTATTTACATATTTTAGAAAGCAGATGTTCAAACGTTCAGTGCTTTTAAAGATTAACAGGTACTTCAGTATTAAATGAAAATTTTAAAAAGAAATTGTATATTTTCTTTTTTTATAAGACAATTGCTGATAAGAACAAAATTTTATAGAGTGATTTTGAGGAAGGTTCGCATTATTAGAAAATTCCTTAAAATGTGAGAAAATAAAAATTAAATCAACCGCTTAAATTATAACATAAAGATTTATTTTAAATAGCATACTATTTAAAATAAATTAGAAAATAAATAAATTTAAAATAGAATTTTACTCTGTTATGCAAACGGAGATCTAGAGATTCTTGCGAATGTCTTCAATGTGCCGATTTTTACAGTAATATGGGTTAGAATAAGACTGTTTTGTGGGAAAAATGACTATGAAATTGTAGTAATTAATGCAACAGAGTAGGGGAAGGTGGACTAAAACAAATCTCTTAAGGGGATTATTTTAGTTCATAAATGTTTAAATAAACCTTTGACCCTTTGTTATTATATTTTACATTACATTTTACATCATAAAAATATTTAATAACATTTTAAAAGCACATAAAAATAGACTTTTGAGAAAGTATTTAAAGGATCGTTTTATACTCAACCAAAGGGCGAAATGATTCTTCATTTGAAAATAATTATAAATTATTTTTAATCGGAAAATTAAAGATATAAGAGGAATTATTTTTAATCGGAAAATAAAAGATATAAAAGGAATTATAACTATACATAGAGAAGTAACACATGTTTTACAATCATATAATATGCCTGATTTCTTTTATGAAGATTAATAAAAATGTGTCACAAGCTATAAAATGGAATATTTCAAAATTATCATTCAAAAAGTATTCAGTACAATAAACGCAGAAATAAATTAAATACTGTAATGCGGAGTAACGCATTTTGTGAACGTTGATGCCATGATGGCTAGGACCTGGTACTGGAGTTTCTTCAGTTGATGGATCATTTTACCCAGCAATATGACTGACCCCTTTACGTCATATTGCCGGATGACGCTGAGAAACATAACAAACTTAGCAAGTAAATAAAAAAACTTTGTAAAAAACACACATAAGATGTAACAGGTAAGTAGATATGTACGTTTCGACTAAAAATTGTTTTGGTTTTCCTCAGTCAAAACCCTTCGTCACTAAGAACAGAGGGAACCGAAAAGAGATAAACAAGCAAGCATGTTGCCACAAGGGGAGAAAAGCCGAACAAAACCACGGAGAGAGGGAAAAAGGGGGGGTAGGATAAAAAGAAATTAGAGAAGCACAAAAATACAAAAATAAATAATAATAACAATAATAAAAGAACACACGAATACAAACACACACAAAAAAGAGAAATAAAGTGTTACGCGGTAGATAGCACTACCTGTATGAAATAATTAATATGTGGATCGTTTTGCCCGCTAGGATCATTTAGGCCACCTTCCACCTTCTCCTAACTTTCGAAAAATTATAATTTTATAAATTGATACATCCGTGGCTTTTTTTTTTTAAGTTGTAAACAGATTGCGATCAATTACAGTTATTCAGTACTGAGTTAAAAATTTATATTGAAGGAAATGAAAGTTTTATGCATACAACTGAAATAGATGCATTTGTAACCTGGGAATATGACGAAAAAGGATGTTTAACGTGCTGCTCCTTCAACAGTTTTGCAGAACGAGGATGCAAACTGTAACATTTTTCTAAAAAATTACCTATCGCCATCATTTATTTTTACAAGAAATCAGGATGCTTTCAAAATTTCATCATAACAAAATCAGATCAGAACACCAGTTTAATTACGGTTGAGCCATGGACTGCAATTTACTGCACTTTGGCTAAAAAAGAAATGTATGCTGCTACAAATGCTTTTGAAATATATACAAAACAAAAGTTATGGAATAAAATAATATGTAAATGATCTAAAATTTTAAACATCCACACCAGTTTTATATGAGTAGTATTGTTTTTATTTATATTTTATTTTTTTATGTTGTTGCTGTACATGTTTTTTCTGCTTTTGTTAAAATAAATAGCATAGTTTGAAATATTGTTTTAATTTATTTTTATGGTTTAAAACATTGTCTAAAACGGATGGCACAGCTTTTAATCTTACATACACTATTATAGGTTACACTGTCACTTTATTTATTTTATACTATTTTATATATATATATATATTTGTTTTTCTATATGCCACATATTTTTTTTTTCTTCATAATCCCTTTGAGATTCCAATTTCAAATTTTGCGCAGAGTTAACGAATATTTTTTGAATCAATACAATTAAATATTATTCATATTAATTTTTTTAATGAAATTTTAAAAGTTAATTTTTTAAAAAATAATTAAACGTTTTAAAGTAATACTATCATGTTGAATATCTTTCTAAAGTTGATGATTTTCTGAATAAAATGATACTTTTATTTTATCAATATTTTAATTCTATGTTAATTTATGAAGGTTTATGTCCAGAACAGTGCAACATAAATTTGAATTTTTTTTTTAATTCTGAAGCTCGTGTTATACTAGAATAAACTGAGATAAAAGAGAAACAAATACAGATGTCAGACTTCCTTTCATAGTACTTTATGTACACTTAAAATGAAAACACTTGAAAATGGTACGGTAAAAATAATTTTATCACTTGATAGGGAATGACCGGATTTGAAGGGGGAAATGCATTTTATATGCCCTGCTTAACAAATGATACAGCAGTATGTGCAGCTTAGAATTCATAAATGAATCACTACGTACATACGCTGTGGAATCTGTAATTACCGCGAAAAGGCATTTTAACCTTTTACAGACCGAATTGAGATACAGGCATTTTTTAAATATTTTTTTGCATATTTTGTCTTTTAACGCGTTAGTTAAAAGATATTAGTCATTTAAATGGGAAAAAAAAGTATGCAATTTGCACCGTGATCACAATTGGGAGCATGGGTCATTTCTGACTACACCTTTACATCGGTTTCAAAAACGGAATGTATTGATGGGTAGTTTAAATAATTAGTGGAATATTAAGAATTAATGAAAGATATATTTCTAAATTTAAGTAAAGATACGAATTAAGTTTGAAGGAGATGGGAGGTGTATCAAGATAGCTCTGTAAATATTTGGCTATTTCATGATTTTTTTCAAGTTTCCCATTAATGATAGAAATGCAATTTCTGTTTCAAAAAAATCAAGCCACTTTTTAACTTTACCTACGAATTTTTTCAAGACAATATTGATAAAATTTAATTTTTGAATACATTTGTAATTTGATGTTCCGTATTGGGAACATTGACCGCTAAAAGTTTAAGACGGAAGTGGAAGGGGAATACCCTTCAGTGTGAGCTAGTAGTATGAAACGATTTGCTTCACTATTTCAGCCAACTCATGAATGTCTAATAAAACAGGAATAGTTAATTCATAGCATTTTTTAATGATGTGCTTTTTACGAAATTACTTGACTTTTTCCCATGTGCGATGCTCAATTACTGGCACTGTACATCGTTGACTTATGACTCCGATCACAAATTTAGCGAGCATATTCATCGCCTGTACAAACGAGGGGGAAAAATGGCCCTCTGACCTAATGGCGGGCATTTGGCGTATAAGCATTGCCCACTACCAAGGCCGGAATTACTGGTCTCTCTATTATGGAGGCACCCAATAGGTGGACCAGTGGTGCGTTCTATGAAGGGACGGACGAAATTGCACCCTAGTCCGTGTCGAGAATCGAGCCCGAAACCGTGGTGTGTAAAAATGGCTTTCTAACCCCTACATAAACCGGGCGGAATACTTCGCACACTAGGAAGACTATTTTCAAGCTGAATATGTACTGTTAAAATCACAGTTTCCATGCCAGTTTCCAATTATAATCAGCCCAGGTGGTGTAGTTGCTTGAGAATCATTCTATTATGCCTTGGGTGCAGTTTCGAATCCCAGCTTCGGAATAGATGCTAACTTGTACGTCCCTTCATAAAGGGTAATGCTAGACGCACACTGGGAGCCCCATAATAAAATGGGCAAAATAATTTCAGGCAGTTGTAGTGGACAATGCTTATTAAGTAAGTGTCCGCCCTTTGAAAAAAAAAATGTTTCCGATTATAAAAAGGAGAAATATTTTTCAGAAAATATTTTATAAAATAAGTTAACTAAATATACTGATCGTCGTATGTCAAAAATCAAGTAGCTTAATATTTTGGTTGTCACACTCTGCTGGATCTGTAAAAAAGAAAGGGTTTTTTTCTGATTACTAAGTTTGCCATTTATAGCTGCGAGAGATAAAGTTGTAAAATCCAGAGATTAGCAAATTAAGCTTGCCGTCTTCCAAAATTAGTGGCAACAAAAAAAAATTGGTTGTTATAGAGACGAGTTAAGAAAAAGAGGATGTAATGAATAAAAACTTTGTGTGGAGAATTAGGAAAAAAAATATAAGAGAAAAAGTTCGCTGACTGTATAAAGATTTAACTACATTATTATTTATCTATCAAAGAAGTTATAGGGGTAAGTGCCCTATTAGAAATTCTGTTTTGTTTATTTCGGTTAAAATTTATTGAACCTGGGCACATTTTCGGAACGGTGTTCCGGAGCTATATGTGCGTTAGAACTTCACAAGGGTGGAGTGCATTGCTGATTCTTTGAAAAAAAATGGAAGATATGTGTTTCGAAAACTTTCGGCAAAACGATGGTCCAGATGAGTATTTTCGTCCAATTCTGGGAGGCCTTTTTGAAGACTGATACGACTGTTGATAGTGGTAGATAGAGGTTGCTTGTAAGTACAGATATCAGGGCCCGATTATGACCAACAGGGGTCCCGCACATTGATGAATTTGGGGGCCCCCAATCTATAAAATTTGTTTTATTTTTCACAAAATTTTGATAGAAAAAAGAATATTTCAGAACAGCATTTGAAATTGGAGGCCTTTTCGAGCCTGGTGCCTTGAGCAAAGTCCTGATTTGCCCATGCGATAATAAGGCCCTATCAGATATTGGTTTAACAACGAGAAATTTTCGTGATATGAGTAAGTTTCTATTTTTTATACCTGTTAAATTTTGCATAATCACAAATATGAAGATTAAAAAATGCACCGCGAATATATTTTTTTTCTTTACGTGCTTTGAATTTTATTTCACACATATCCAAAAATATGGCTTGTGATTTTTTTTTATAAAATTTTAATTTTATTATATCTAAATTCATGTAACCAACATTCAAACTATCATAAAATAAGTTCTAAAAATAATAACGTATTTTCTTCATAAAAGAGCGGAAGAACATTGTTCTATCCATTTATTCAGAAAAAAGTCCAAGGTCTAGCTTCACTTACAGTATGTTTAATAGGTGATTTTGAAAAGCGAGTGTCCTTGTGACTTAATATTTTCAATACGATGCTTATACCCATGTCACTCGAAGCTGAGTTGTTGAGCTGGTGATGAATATTTTTTTCAAAAGGGATCTGTGGTAACTTTGTTCATTGCAATACAATAGTAACTATTGCAATAAAGAGATTTTTTTGTTACAGATACGAATAAGGAATATTTTTGACAGAAAATTAATTACGTTACGCAACGCAAAACTGATCCAACTAATTTTTTCTTGTGCTATTTGCTCCGCTGTTTCTTAAACATGTTGATGCTTTTCTTCATATTTGCTTTATTCCGAAGCTGTAAGTATAAATAGTGAAAAAAGTTTAAGATGAATACTACTCACTTATTTTTTACTGCTGTTAAATTTAAGAGAATTTGCAATTCTAGATTTCTTTTTTCTCATTAAATATGTGAATTTGGTAATTCAAAAGAAAGAAGATATTTATACTTATTTTTTCACTTTAATTTTTTTATACATATTATATTGTTTTATTTTATTTACAATATTTTATTTTTGAGGCTGATAATTACATTAATTTAAGTTCATGGAATAGATTTTTTAGCTAAAATCTTGCGATTTTTATATTTAACTCTTATATGAAGCAGTATATTTGAAAAAATGTTTTAATATATAAATAAATACGTTTAAAGACCCTTACATGTATCTAGGAAATTCTGCAACAACATTGAAATTCTTTGCCTCTAAAATAAAGTGAAAAATCGTGAAAATGTAATTTTCACGAAACGGAACAAAAAAAGGTTAATGATATTACATAATTTCTCTTGCACTTTCTTTTTGTTTTTACGTTTTCGGATCCAAAATATTTTATATTTTGTTTAATGAAAAAACTATATGCCATTTGACCATCTGTATGTAGTAGTTTCCGTAGCCCTGGTGTGACAGAAATGATGCAAATGATACAGAAATGATAGGGACAACGACCAAAAGAACAAGAACATTCAGTCTCTAAAAATTTAAAATAAAATCATAAAAACCCGACAAATTGGTCTTTTTTACATAAAAATACCTTCTTCAGCTTCATGAAAGCTTGTAAAAATAATTGAAGGATCTCTATAAAAGTAACAGAGAATAATTTTGTCCTGCTTTCTGAGAATCGGCCACCTACAAGCAATAATAATAGAAACTTATTGTTTCGTGGTGTTTCTACAAAATTTTCACTCTATAGCCCAGGAAGCAGAAGGCTTTTTTTCCTGATTCCAAAACTATATCTTTCACCTTGTAAATCGAAACATAATCTGAAATCTTTTTAAACAAAATTGAAAACAAAAAATACTGGAAAAATACTTTGCATTTAAAGGCTCTAAAGCAGGGATGCATGTCAAAGCATCTCTGAATTCAAAATTTGAAAGAAAAACAAAAAATATATATAGGGATGGACGCGAGACGAAAAATTGGTGTCTCGCGTCTCGAAAAAAAGGCCGAAAAGCTTGTCTCGTCTCGCAAAAATCCCTATATCATAATGTTAAAAATGTTTGTCTCGTCTCGCAAAAAAGCTGTAAATCTCTGTCTCGTCTCGCAAAAAGTGGTCTCGCGTCCATCCCTAAATATATATACAAGTAAATAGCTGAAGTACCCTCTCTTTGTACGGCATGAAGCAGGCATTTTGTAATGCTGGTTGTTGAAAATGGTTTATTCGATCAGATCAGCGAAACTGTCTCACTCTTAATATTAACTCTTGTTTCATAATAACTAACCTACATTTAAAAAGAAGAAACTTAACTATGCTTTATCGATCTTTGTAGTAGTTTTATTTTTGAGCTGCTTTGCTTAGATTTTCACGCAAGGATCAAAATTCACAAGAGAAATAAAGGAAAAGAAAGCTATTAAGTAATCGAAAATCAGTCTTTTACTCCGATGGAGGTTTTTAGAATCCGTAAATGTAAAAAGCAATCTTCTGCTATTAAATGCTTATCTAAAAAATGATTAATTCCACATCCTATTTTTAACATTAAGTTATCGTAGTATTAAAATCGAATTCATTTTTAG
>JAWZYV010000793.1:0-19851 GCA_038373885.1 Cheiracanthium punctorium | reverse complement strand
ACAAGTTGCGCTAAACACTGTAGTAAACTAAAAACAAACCATCTCTGAATTAATTACTTTTTATTATAGCCATTATCTAAATGAAACTTTGAATTTGAGTATGATGAACGCTTATACAAAATATTAACTTCAATTTAAGTTTCTACATAAACATGTGCAAAAATTAATAACATATTTTACAGTACTTCTGCACTGAAACCTATATCACACATTTAGTTGCATTTATAATAAATGATAAATGACATTTTCAACTGAAAGATTTAAACAGATAAGAATGTCTAACTAGTATTACAACGCACGCTTATTTACTAGAATAATAAACTAACCAAGTTAAACGATTTCAGATTAAAATGATTTATAAATAACACATGAATATTAATTCACAAAACATGCTTTATATCCTATAAATTTGTAGAATTTCTAAATACAAGTGTACACTTACCTTTACATTCAGAACTTAAAGTTCGAATTCTATGATTGAATTCGTTGATTTATTTCCATTAAAAAACGCGCAATCTTCAAAAAATTATTACCTACATCTAAAACACCTTGTCATTAAATCATTATGACAAAACTATAACAAAATTGTTTTTTAATTATAAAATAAATTAACGTTTATAATCCCAAATCGCATACAATCGAACAGCGCAAATGTAAATATTAGGCCTGAATGTTTCACTCATTTCTTCTGGTGGCAACGAAGAAGCAGGCCCGGTTGCTAATAACGACGGCCCCGGTCTTAGCGGGGCGGTACGGCCAGTATGAATCCGGCTTTAAGGTGACCAGATTTTTGTAGTCAGAATCGGGGACATGTCCCCGATTCTGACAACAAAACTGGGGACATTTATAATTAATGCAATAATTAACAGTAATTTAATTAAAAAACAATGCAATAATTAAAAATTGTCCCCAGTTCCTTTTTTACATTCTGTGGACAATTTGAAAAACGTCCTGAAAATGGGGACTGTCCCCGGAAAATGGGGACGTTTGGTCACATAGCATACAGTTTTTAAACTAGAGCGTTCGTATACAAAACTGAGTGCGATTAGTTTCAAACGAAGTAAACCGATCTTTGTTAAGGTTTCGTCAGTTGTTTAGAAGATACACTTACTACACTTTGTTGTTGTTTTCAAATGGCGTCCGTTGTTATGGAAAAGTATGTTGTTGTGAAAAGTATTTTACGTTTTCTAAAGCTGCAAATATTATTTTTTCAAGGAGGAAATTCATGCGTACTTTAGAAAATGCTACGAATGTACATAATTTTTCAAAGGTAATCATTATGTTGTATTTTTCATTTTAGTAAATTTAAAAATACGTGTTTTAATGTTGAGATTCAAGTTGATTTAATCCGTTATTAGCGAAATTTGAACTTCTCTTGCTAAATACTTTTGAAAAAATGAAGTTTAAGTTGAAATTTCTAAATTTTGATTTGTGCACTTCAATTATGGTCATTCAGGCGACGAAGCTAAATAAACTGAAGTTGTTCGTAAAGTCAAAGGAAACTGATAACCACTGACAGCACTAAACGCACGCATTCCAGTTTTCTTACGAAAAATCGTGCAACCAGTTTGTCGTTTACGAATGCAGCCAATATTATTAAAAGTTTCTCCCCAATTCTTGGAGGAACGAATAGTAAATATGGAGTAGGCACCCGCTAATTATACTATGAGGAGAAAATGAAGTAACGGTACGCCGCCGATGTCCCTTGAAAGTCGTTAACCTCTTACCGGATTTTAACGAGCTGAGCTCGGGCAGGTAAAACGTTCCATTCTGGATTATCCCGAGTGTAGATCCGGCAGTAGGAATTTTTTTTCACGTAATCTTTCCCGAATTATTTCGTTTTGCTTTCAAACAATTTTATTTACATTTCTGCCCACTAGAAGGTAGATTAAATCTTATATGAGAATAGTGGTTTTTAAAAATGCATCTATATCAAAACATACATTTAAAAAATTGGCATTTTTTAACCCCCTAACTCGAAAAAAATTGAACCTGCAAGGTGTTAAATCGCGATTCCACTGTATTTTTAAAGTAGGATTTTTGATCCACAGAAGAAAGTGGAAAGAGCAACAGGCGCAATTACCGTTTTCAGAAAGTTTCTGCCGCAGAACTATTTTCTTTCGATTGGAGCCCAAAAGATTAGCGGGAAACGCTTGTTACTGTATGGCGACAGAGCTTTCTTTTACTAAATATTTGTTTTAAAATAGAAGTGGTAGCCTGTTGTGTTAGTGATTGGTCTAACAGATCAGATGTAAAGAAGTCTGGTGTCATTTTTCACAAATTAAATTATGATTTTTAATGTACTTTCGTCGGGACTAGCAATTTTTTTACACACTACAGTTGAACTGTATGTCAAATGCAATGTTCATGTATCTGATTTGTCAAAAATTTTTATTCGATTGCATAAACAGTTGTAAAATACTCTGATATTCATACATAATGTATTGTAAACGTTGAAAAATGAAAATCTGCCTTTTAAATTTATAAAGTATGGTTTGTTTAATTATATTTTCAGTTTCTGTTTGTATTGTTTTGATCCGTGTATTTTTATTAATAATTTTGTTTATTTGCGATGTAATGAAGAAAAGGAACTTTTATCTGTGCAGTTTATGGCTTAATTGCTGACTTAGAATTATGTGTATCCTTAATAATTTTTTTATTTGTATGATTGGTCTAACAGATCAGATGTAAAGAAGTCTGGTGTCATTTTTCACAAATTAAATTATGATTTTTAATGTACTTTCGTCGGGACTAGCATTTTTTTTACACACTACAGTTGAACTGTATGTCAAATGCAATGTTCATGTATCTGATTTGTCAAAAATTTTTATTCGATTGCATAAACAGTTGTAAAATACTCTGATATTCATACATAATGTATTGTAAACGTTGAAAAATGAAAATCTGCCTTTTAAATTTATAAAGTATGGTTTGTTTAATTATATTTTCAGTTTCTGTTTGTATTGTTTTGATCCGTGTATTTTTATTAATAATTTTGTTTATTTGCGATGTAATGAAGAAAAGGAACTTTTATCTGTGCAGTTTACCGCTTAATTGCTGACTTAGAATTATGTGTATCCTTAATAATTTTTTTATTTGTATGATTGGTCTAACAGATCAGATGTAAAGAAGTCTGGTGTCATTTTTCACAAATTAAATTATGATTTTTAATGTACTTTCGTCGGGACTAGCATTTTTTTTACACACTACAGTTGAACTGTATGTCAAATGCAATGTTCATGTATCTGATTTGTCAAAAATTTTTATTCGATTGCATAAACAGTTGTAAAATACTCTGATATTCATACATAATGTATTGTAAACGTTGAAAAATGAAAATCTGCCTTTTAAATTTATAAAGTATGGTTTGTTTAATTATATTTTCAGTTTCTGTTTGTATTGTTTTGATCCGTGTATTTTTATTAATAATTTTGTTTATTTGCGATGTAATGAAGAAAAGGAACTTTTATCTGTGCAGTTTGTGGCTTAATTGCTGACTTAGAATTATGTGTATCCTTAATAATTTTTTTATTTGTATTATTATACAATATAACAAGCACTGGTGGCGCCAGATTTTCCCCGACAGGGAGGCCAAATGATAAAATTCCAAAATTTTACGTTTCAGTATTTGTACAAACATAACTATTTTTATCGTTCTGCATTAAAAAAAAAAAAAAAACTGTTGCAATATAGTCCTCTTTTGTAAAAACTACTGACAGAAACTTATCTCTTCTCTTACTACAAATATAATTAGAATTATTACTAGCAAAGATTGTAAAACGAAAGTGCCAATAACCCACACGCTATCCGGACCGACGGTGCGGTTAGCTCGTAGGCTATTGGGCCCGTTGTTGAGTGTTGCCCCCTATACACGTTTTCTTGAACTAATAATGTATATTTAAAAACTTGTCCATTTATACAAGTTATTATATATATTTTACTATGTATCTGTGTTATTTTACCTTTTAAAATCAGTTTAAATTTCTGCCTTTATCTTGTTCAAAAAAGGTTTAACGCTGCTAGTTTTCCCCTATAAAGATATTTTTATTGTTTTTCTCAGAAACCTGCTCCTGTCAGTTTTCCTACTTAAAAAAAATAAATAAATAAACCTGATTTATTATAAAATATGTAAATTATAGGTACTTAAAAAAGTGAATAAAATGACTGTTTCTTCATTACAAGTGCTGTAAAATATTTTTATATTCCTTTAAATCACTTAAATTTATGCATTGAAATTATGAAATGTGCATAGAAAATATAATTTGTGTAGATTTGGATTAGCCCTACACAAGACCACCGTCCAAAGCAACCATCTCTAGGAAAATACTTCTCGTGTAGGTTTAGCTTAAAAACAAACAAACAAACAAGCCCTACACCTAGTTACGCCCCTGATTTAAAAACAAATCTTTATTTACAGCAATCTTTCATTAAAATTCCTTACTAAAATATCAAAATGCAGATAAAATCCGAAAGCACAGCTTTAAAAAAAATCATGCATTTTTTATGCTTTGATATGTAAATAAATAAATAAAATATAAAGAAATTATTTTAAAAATCTTGTTGACTATTGTTTTTACTTCCATGTACGGAGTATAACGAAGTAATGTGATCCCGGAAAATTTCGATGAAAAAAACGATTTTTACTACCTTTAAATTTAATTTTAAGAATTTTTTCGATGCATCTCATCGTACGCTAGCATGCACGATCATATAAATGCGTCTTCAACGCATTTTGACCAACGGCGAGTCTATTTTGACCAGTTTTACCATGCCGTCTATACGTACGTATGCATGTAACTCGCATATCTCAAAAACTATTGGTCGTAGAATGTCGAAATTTTATATTTAGGATTTTTGTAACATATTGTGTACCTCCCCATTTGGTCCCAATCGACTGGATAGTTTATCTACAGGGCCGTCCAAAAGATTCGAAATACATTACGCTTTATGGGCCGAAATTCATTAAACTTGCATATCTCAAAAAGTAGTGGCAGTAGAACTACGTGTAGCAACCAAACAAAGTTAATTTACATGGAATGTACGAAACATGGTACAGTGCCGGATTTAAACACAATACATTTTAAGTATAAAACCTTATTTTACATAATGCTTGATTTATCTTTATTTCAGAGGAGGAGCATCGTTCAACAGTGGGCGGTGCTCAATTGCAAAAGTTTTGCTGCAGCTATATATACGCTGCCATAGCCCTTCTAAGATTATTTTTACAATTTTTCTTGTCCAGCAATGTTTTTGAACTACCTTCCTTATTTATAAGCCAATTGATAGAAATTAGGAAATAATTAAAGAGATTTTCTCTCTCAGAAAAAGTGTCAAAACCCCAAGGGTATCAGAGTTTTGATACACGCCTTTTATTTTTAGGAAGTTATTAAAAAAAATTAACCTAATAGAGAGTCGATTTCACCTGTTCTCTGCAAGTTTCTTCTTATGATTTTAGGAGAGATTGTAAACAAGGATTAAAGAACTGCCTAGGAAAGACTGACCGTAAACGTTATTTTAACCCTTTAAGAGACAGGTGATTTCGGTTATTTTTTTAACAGATGTGGGCGTGGCTTTTAAATGTTGAATTTTTACCAAAAATTTTTTATGTGCAAATAATTACACGAAAGTAATACAAAGTGCAATAATGCACTTCTAATCGATAGCGCAGTGATTATATTAAAAAGAAGAATATATGCTTGAAACTGTCAGATATTAGAACATACAAGATTCTAAAAAGTGCACAGTACGCGAAATTACAAGTAACTAATCTTACAACTCCAAATTGTATTATTTAAAAAATTTATTTGTATATGTATAGTTATTACAGCAATTAGCATATTTAGTTAAAATGATTTTTAAGTATTGTTTTGTAAACCACTTGTGTGTAAGTGGAGGGAGGGGGAGACCTTGTGAGTATTTATCTCTCTATTCTAAAACAAGTAATATATAAAAAAAATTACGTCAGTTCCTACTTAGGTCAACAAAGAAAAGTTTTATTTTAGTTACTTTTTATTAAATTTCATTACTTACATTTAATTAATAATTAACATTTGAAAAACTATTTAAATTTGAGTGGATGTCTAAAAACAATTTTATTAACGACTGAAAATTTGAATAAGGTAAGTAAATATGTATAGGGAGAGTGTGAACTAATAGTAGGAATTGAAAAAAAAAAAAAAAAAAAAAAAAAGAGATGCACATTTAGATGTTGCAATCTATATAAATAAAACAATGTGTAAACTGTCCGTTAGTTTGTCTGTCTGCGAATCGCGTAGCTCCGAAACGGGTGATCGTAGACCTACCAAATTTTGTATGGAAATTCTCCAAGACGGGTCTCGACACACCTCGAAGCGATTTTTTCGAAATTCGAATTCGAAAATGTTTTATTTTTAAACGATTTTTCTTGCGTAATACATAATAATGCCGGTAATTGCACTCGCAAGAAAACGATAGTTACATCATCGTATAGCGGAGAAAAATTTCTTTTAAAAACTGTTTGTTCGGACTGTGTAACATAATTTGCGGATTTTTGGGAATTTTTCAAATAAAATTGAATTTGACGCTGACTTTCGTAAAATATTTTTAAAACTGCTGCATCTTGAATTCTATCTGTCATAAATTTTTTATATTTCGGCAAACGACGGAGCACACAATTCGCCCACTTTTAAAAGAAGAACGGAGGAAAAATATAAATTAGGAGAATTTTTACGAATTTTGAAGTAAAGAAGGATTTTCATTTCCGTAGCACCTGCTTATAAATTTCGGTAAGATTTCTTGCGGTTTGGTTGTCATGGATACAGTAACAATGATTAAAATTGCCAGTTGAAAAAAAAAATAAAAACGGGTCCCGTGAGCAGACGATTTATTTGCTTGGCTCGATTTCCTTTTATAAATACTGGATTTATTTGTGAGAAGAAAAATTAAACTGCATAATCTAGAAAAACAATTGTAAAGCCTTTATAAATAGCGCAGTTTTATCTCTTATCTCTTTTCTTTTTGTAAAGGATTGCAAGAGAGGGTGACGTATTTTTAAAATAAAATAAAAATGTCCATTTCATGTAGTGTCTGAGGTATTTAACGCTAAAACGTGAACCTAAAAGACAGCATGTCTGAGGAAATAAGACATTTTGAAAGTGAGAAGTTCACTGCAAACGGTCCATTTTCACTTTTTTGATACCGAATGACGCTGACATAGTTTCTTTTTTTTTTGTGTGTGTGTGTGTCATTATATTGCAATGATCTCGGGTTATTACATATATGACGCAAATTTTAAGAGTGAAATAATTTTGCTTTTTCTAGATTCCACATTATTGGAATTAATTCGAATGGATTGATTGGAATTAATTCGAATTACACATGTGAGGAAATTTTTCGTTTCCTACCGTGCGAAGAACGGGCACGCAACTGGTAGTTCTACATACAAAATTTCAACATTCTGCGGTTAAAATTTTGAGTAATGCGAAATGCGAAATAATTTTTGGCGCCAAATTTGGTAATATTTTGGCAAAAACTCGCCAAGGTCGACGACAAACGGCGAGGTTTTGGGAATGGACAAAAAAAATGACTGACTACAGTTGTAATATATTGAAGATGTCCATTGACATTAATGTATCGAAATTCTTTTCGGTGGTCCTGTAAATAAACTCTGCAGTAGATTGAAACCAAAAACCGAGATGCGAAACTAGATGCTACAACAATCTTATATATGAAATTTCAACAATCTACGACTAACAGTTTTTGAGATTTGAGAATTAAATATATACACAGGCACATAACTGTGGTCGGATCATTACCTAACCATATGGTAGGACAGTATTGTACTTGAAATGTATCTAAAACTGCCATTGACCGTAAAGTGTTGGAAATCTTTTGAGTGTTCCTGTAGCAGCACTATAAATGATAAAGACACTTTCTTCGACGGAAAAATTCATTTTACAATCCTTAACAGCACATATCACTCCCGAAAGGTTTCAACTAGCCTAATATCTCTAAAATACGCTTTAATGAATTTCTACCCAAAGGAGCGTAATGTATTTAAAATCTTTTGAGCGGTCCTGTAGATAAACTATCCAGTCGAATGGGACCAAAATCGCGGGTGCACAACTAGATGTTACAACAATCCTGAATATAAAGTTTCAACATCCTAAGTCTAATGGCTTTTGAGATACATATGTTATGAAAAAACATTTTTTGAAGGTACAACTGTTTCCAAAAAAGAAAAAAAAATCCTCAAAAATATCTCCTATTTGGGACATACCACTGACACGCATGGGGCATTTCGTCATAACTTTTAGAAATTTAATCGACTGTAGCAATAATGAAAATTAAACTTACCCTGCATGTATCACAAATATATCCTCCATAGATCACAAGTAGTTCTTTTACAGAGGCACTCATAAGATTTACTAACCGCTGTATGGGGATCTCTGTAACTACTGAACTGATTCGAAAACTTTTTTTACTGATAAAACGTTACACTATTCCCAAGGTTTATAGGCTACCTTCCGTGCATGTAACATAAATAGTTCTTTTATAGGGGCATTCAAAAGAATTCTAGTACACTATGCTATGTGGACATCTCTGTACCTACTGAACTGATTCTAAAGATTTTTCGAAAGCTACACTATTCCTGAGTAACATAGGTTAAAATTCATGCATGTTGCATAATTTACAGGAGCACTCAAAATAATTCGTAAATAATGTCATAACTGTCTCCATTTGCTAAATGAAGAAAAAAAATACCATCTAAATTTATTAGCTCGACATATACCATGGCTGATACCTCATTTAAAAAAATAAATAATATTTGAATGCAGTCATTTTTATCTATAGCGCAAGTGTCATCAATTTCCTTTTTGTTATTCATACATGCTTCATTTCTTTCTGAGCCCAATTCTAAAGCTGACGCTGACGAAGTCGCTGGTAGAAGCTAGTATTTAATAAATATGAAAATGTTTTGTCCTGCGATAAAAAAAAATCATTTTAACTGTCGCAGATGCAAAAATGTTAACAGAATTAAAATCACAACCCGCACAAAAATGTCAAACATACTGAAAAAAAAAAGTTTTACGCATGTTCTATGAATAAAACATTTTTATTTAACAGCATTTTACGTTGTTCCTGTTCTTAAAATATCGTTTCCTCTGGCGAAAATAGTACGAAGTTGCTGATATTGAGCTGAACTTTTACTATGCAGTGGAATATGAAAAGTTATTTTACATCGGAAGGGTGTCGCTTTATCAGAGCAAGATGAGATTGTTACGATGAAATATTGGCATGCAGTACCTGGCTCGAATTCTTTTATTTGGCTATGCCACGTCAAGATGAAGCAGAGATAATTACTGTAGACAAGATTTTTTTGGTCGAATTGAATTTACTTCAGTTACCCCATTTACCATTACTAATGTAAAAAGTATGAAAGCAGCTCACAAACGACTATACAATAGACTCTATAAAAAAAGTACGTAAAAAAAAGAGGGGGAAGGCAGTTGTATTGATTTTGAGACCCCAGGATTGGGATCCCGGGCATTCACTCCAGCATGCTTCCCTATTTCTATGGCATGTTCTCTAGGGGTGTCTTATGAGCTTTTTTTGCTAAGTACTAAAGTAGCATTATTTGTCTATAAAAGATGTTCCGTAAATCCAAAGTCCAAAACCTTATTCACATACCTTAAAATTAGACATGGTAGCTGCTACAGGGCAATAGCTAATTTAAGGACCCCAATCATATATTGACACAATTGTCTATTGTAGAAAGGTGTTAAGTGTTTCTAGAAAATTCTTGCTTATCTTGGACAATTCTCTAAAACGTTTCCGTTGGTCATTAATTTTTAGTATCGTGGAAATAATTTCGCCTTGGAATGAAAAGAATCGTGCAAAACTTTTGCAGCTTCTCAATATTTTGATTATAAAAAAGGTCTTTCTGTGTAAAAAATAATTTACATACAGGTCCCGAGTAAGACTTTTGGAGGACCTAAGCACTGTTCGGGGGCCCCTATACAGTCATACCCTGCTGACTCATATATATGTATAGTCACTAGAATTTTTCAGATTAGAACTTACTATCTTAATAATCCCTGGGCCCATGGAAAAAAACTTAGAGGGGGGGAAACTTCAAATAAATTTTCTATGAGCGGGGCAAATTTCACACTTGTAACAATTTCCTTTCTGATTTTGCTTTTTGGTGCAGTTTTGTTTGCATCCTTGACAATACATTAAAACTCTAGGGGGGGGGGGAGGCAAGTGACCTACCTTGACCCCCACTTTATAGGCGCCTTTGTAGGGGCCCCTAGGCCAAGGCTCCCTATACAGTCATACCTATCTGCCACATTTATGTATAGTCACTAGAATTTTTCGGACATAGAACTTAAAATATCTTAATAATCCTGCGCCCCGGGATTATTTGGCTTCGTCTCTTGAGATTTCGGTATAATCTTGAACATTAACATTCTTCTAAAGCCGCCCAGGTGGTGTAGCGACTAAAGAACCATTCTATCACGCCTTGGGTTTGGGTTCGAATTCCGGCTTGGGCATGGATGTTAACCTGTCCATCCCTTCAGAGGGGGTAATGATGCCCGCCCATTGGGTGCCCCCATAATAAAATGGACAGTAATTAGGGACTTTGTAGTGGCGAATGCTTGATGAGCAAGTACTCGCGCATTAAAAGGGGGGGGGGACAAAGAAAGAAAAACTTTATAAAAAAGATGTGAAACTGGAATTTAAAATTTTCTAACAATTTCGGGGCCCCTTATCAGTCGGGGCTCGGGGCGGACCTCCCCCTCCGCCCCCCCCGTTAGTCCGCTACTGTTCGCTTTTCCCGTATGCATTATTCTTAATTGTTTATTTATCTAAATCAGACCCGGTGGCGTCGTTCTGAGCTAAAAATAGATTACATTACGTCCGTTTGCAATCGCAACGATCTTTTTGCTTCCCTGTTTGGCACCCTGCTGGCGTAAGTTATTATTTGTTGCCCCGCGACATCTTTAAAATTTGTCCGCAATTACGTCATTTTAATTTTATTGGATTAACTTTTAGGGTTGCTCTGGAATTGGCGTTATTTATCTCAGCCAAGTTGTTTTTCTCGCCAATGTGTAATTCTCTGCTGGCGTAATTTTCAATTCATTCCATCTTAATTTCACTGCCCATACAGGACGTTTTTTTAATTCGCTGAGCCACCACCACCACCACCACCACCATCCGTTGTTATAAGCTTATGTTTCAATAGTATCTTTTAAATAAATAATTTTAAGCATTCAATGTCCTTTTCTTACTGCAACTAAGTGCATCGAACCTGGATTTCTAACAAACAACGCAATTTAGTAATTTAAAATACCGTAAGCAATTAACATCGTTACATAAAATATCATTTATTAGAAATCGCTTTGTGAAATATTTCACAGTTAAAATATCTGTAATTAATGAAGTATCCTCAAGATAGTTAAAATGAAAAATAAAATTATTCTAGTACTTTTAAAAATTTACGAGTACTTTGAATGTAAAAGATACGGAAAAAAATTGTAAAGGTGTATCCCATTTTAGTGAAAGAGGACAGATAGCATTCCATGTTAGAAATAGTTTCCTGTACTATTTAACCTTCATAAATCGTGGTGTTTTGTGTTAGTTAAACCACCAGAATGATTTTAAAGTTTAATATTATTTGTAAAAAATGTGCTTATATTTTGTCGACTTTCCGTGACCAAGACCTTATCTTGACTACGAATATATAAATTAAAACCGCAACGGTAGGCAACTGCTTCCGGCGGTTACAATTGAATGTCGAGTGCAATCGTTATCCTTATCGTTTAGCTTGGGAACTTGAAATGCTGTTAAAGCTTGCTGTATGCATGGATTTCTAAATCTCCCTCTTCAAATACCCTTATGCTCTTGGTTGGTCAGATGAATGTTGTTCAGAATAGAAGTCACCGTACTGTACGTGGCTTATGCAGTTAGTAATGTTAGACTACGTCAGAGTGTTTTGTTGCTTATTGTATTTTCTTACCGATTCTGCGACGACAGATTCAAGAAAATCTGTCATATTCAGATGTCGGTTTACACCTACAAAACTGTTTATGCAGTTTCTTTCTTTTTTTCGGGGGGGGGGTGGCTATGAAAATAAAGGAGATGTAAATACAAAATTTTATATGAAAGAAAAACAAATTCACTTAAGAGAAGTGGTTTCATTTGTACGCTTAACAGATCACATCCAAACGCAGCACCAACAGTTAACATTGCCATAAAACAAATACTAGTATAATTTCAGCATAAACAGTGATGTAAACACAATTATTTTAAAATCGATTACAAATCAAAATTGATGATGTTATTTTTAATCAACAATGTACGTAACATTAAACATCGATGAATATATTTAGGCAAACGTTGGCATAAACATTCTATCAGTAATCTGTTAGTGTCTTATACGGAATCTTTCGTCAGAAATAACTTTAACTAATGGCAATACTGATGCTCCAAAATGGACAAAAAGGTTACAAATGATAACTCTGAAACATTTATTTTTCTTCCAGAAAATGCATCTTTCACTTTATTTGGACATTGGCAGTGGGGATTTATAGGACTCAGGGATCCAGTATCACCCATCCAGTCAGCCTGCTATGTCACACACACACACACAGTACGTTATTATAAAACACACCTATAAAGTTTTTGAAATTCATGTTTTCCGAGTATTTATTAATCAAAGTACAGTCAACTCCCGATTTAGTGAACCTGAATATAGTGAACTTTTGGCTGTAGTGAACGCATTCTCGATTCATATAGAAATATACATAGCATTTTTCGGTTTTAGTGAACCATATGACTTCGGTTTTCGTAAACATAAAAAAAATTTGGATGGCAGAGGTGTTGCTGTTCGATGCTTACGGGGAGTGTCCCTTTTGTATCCGAGTAGAGAGAGAGATTTTCAAACCCCAGTTCCGAAATACTGGTGAGTTGCCTATGTCTAGGCTAGCATACTTATGCTAAATAAGGGAGGGGGAGGAGGGTAGCTTTTTTTTTTTTCATTGCTGTAATGCATTCTAATCTTTAAAAGCATTCATTAAAAAAGCAGGGTACTTTTGAAAGTGAAACAAAAATGGAAATTTCGCTTCTGACGTTAGACGATTTCATTTTCCATTCCCAAGATAATTATCACATGTTAAAAGCGACAGCGCCTTTTTGTTTCTGAACGGAATGTGCATTATTTCCATAAATGTGATTAACTGTGTTTATTTTACTTAACAAATAGTTCTAAAACGACATATGCAATCAATTATGTTTGATTTACTTAATAAACATTCGGTATTTGTATAAAATTTCATTTTGCAGTTTTGAATTGTTTTATTGTTCAACATGGAGAAACATCGGCTTTAGTGAACTTCGGATATAGTGAACGAAATTTGCCAGTCCCCACAGGTTCACTATAACCGAAGTTGACTGTATTAATAATAGACTTAACATTTCAGTCTTCTCCGTTGACTTTTATCCTATAGAGGCGTAGCTGAGGAAGGGATAGAACTATATGCCATTACTCAGTAGCGTAGCAAGGATTTTATTTCGGTGTGGGGGGGGGGGCTGGATATCAAATTGAAAGCTTAAGTTCAATTGTAAGCTAAACATCAAATTGTTAGCTGTTCCATTTCAGGGGGGGGGGGTGCAGCCTCCCTCTGGCTACGCCCTACACTACTGAAGTGCTCTATAACTCTACATGGTTTGTTAAATTAATATATGGAAAGAAATATTAATATTTAATTGAGTTTGTTTTCAAAAAGTGGCTCTTATTACCCTTGAAATGAAGCTTTGATATTGAAAGGACCGGCATAAACGTCTGCGTTTAAGGTTTGTGAGTGTTTGGAAGAGGGACCTTTTTCACAGAAAGAGCTCTCAGAAAATGGAAGCCAAGGAAATGTTTTCTTGTATTATAATCATAGGATATATTACATAATTTTCTTTTTCTTTTCGTACAATACACTAATATAGTAATATTGAGCAGCTGATTTATAATTATTTTTGATGAACTTTCTTCAAATCAGTATTTCACTGTCCAGTTGATCTATTCTTGGCCAATTTATTGAAGAAATAAATGAGCTACAACTTTAAAAATTCTAAGGAAAAAATCATTATAAATGCTTATATATTTAGATAGTTTGAGAAGCAATATCTCTTTAGCTCCTCCTCTTGCAACGCCCTTAGATGGTAAGAAAAAATAAAAAAGAGAAAGACAAGAAATGGACAGCCCATTCAATATTTATAAATAGTCATTAATTATTTAAATTTTTTACATTTTAAGTATAAAATGGCCCACTTCCTACATACACGTGCGAGAGAGCGCACGCACACACACACACACTGCGGTAAAAAGTTATACCGTCTGGCCGAACCCCCAGACATTCATTCAGGCATTTCTTTTGAACATAGTAACAAGATACAGTTTTTCTTTAAAAAAAATATTTTTTATAGTTTTTTTCCGTAAATCGCATTTTCACAATTTATTTAAACTCACAAACTATTTGAGGGTAGAGCGCTATCTTTATCTCCTCCCCAGGCTACGCCCCTTATGATTAAGCAATTAAAGGGATAATTTGAAAAAAGGATTGTACGCTTCAATTTTGTAATAAAATTTATTTCCATCTCGTAAATCTTTCCATAGCATTTGTGAAGTAGCCTTTTTGCATGAAGGGGGAAGGGGGGGGATCAGGCCAGTTGCTGAAGAACGTGAAATTCATGCTGTTCTTTCTAATACATAAGTTTTCCTTTAAGGGTCAAAATATCATTAATGTATACTGGGTGTCCCAAAAAGGTAGTAACGGGCTTAATTCTTTATGCATTAGAGATACATGGGCAGTGTGAATTGGAGCGGGGGGGGGGATTGCTCAAAATAAGATCGGAAATAAGACTGCTTTAAGAAAAAATTCCTCTCGTTGGCTTTAAAAAAGTCACACTTTTTAAATATGCATCGAACAGCCTATTTCCTGTATGCATGTTCGTGAGGGCAATCACGCATACACACAAGCGCACAAAAGTTATGCATTTATGTCGAAACGCCAGACACCCATTCTGTCCTTTCGAAAATAAGGGATACAATATACCGTTTTTCTTTAAAAAATATTTATAGCCCCCCCCCATACACACACCTTTAAATTCACAGTTTTAGAACTTATTTAAACTTAGAAACTACTTGAGGGTGGACCACTAACTTTTAAACTGTTCTACAGTCTACGCCCCTGATGATTTATCCACTAAAGCAATTAATTGAAAAAGCATTATGTGCCACAATATATAAATAAATAAATAAATATATATATATATATATATATATTACTTCGTAGTTTGCAGATAGATAGATAGATTACTTCGTATTATCGCAAATTTAAATGCATTGTTAAAATGCATTTAAATTAGCGATCCACTTGCGGGCGGAGCAATAACTTTTTGTCTTTTCCCCTGGTCCCGCCCCCGGTTGGTTGTTATCCAGTCAATGTGCTAACGAATTTATTTCGTTTAAACCAGATAAACTCATTGTTAAAAAAATGCGAGAGTTCGTAATTAAAATATTTTTTAACCGTTTAAGTGCTCTGATAACATTCATGTGAAGTAAATTATTTCCCACAAAGAAAAGGAGGAAATGTTCCCAGTGGCGGACCGAGCAGAACTGGTGCCCGGTGCAACGTAATTTTCTGGTGACCTCCATCCTATTTTTTGTCAAGTTTTCTTTGTCTCAGAGACGATTTGACGCCCCTCTGCAAGCAGCTCCCGGGGCAGGGGCAGCGGCTTGCCCACCCCTAGATCCGGCACTGAATGTTCCTTTGATCCGGAACGCCAGAGGTACATGCCTTTCTTTATTGTATAAAAGTGTTATGTAAAAATTAGTTGTGCCTTTTTTTAATAAAAGATTATTCAATAGTATGTTCTTTTTGTATGCCGTTTTACAATTCATTCAAATATACAAACCAGACGCTTTGTCTCTTCCCATGGCTACGCCCTCGATGGTAAAAAAAAAAAAAAAAAAAAAAAAAAAAAAAAAAATGAACTGTTTTAAAAAGGATTGATTATAAGTAAAAATGTACAAAATAACTTTTATTCTTTCCTTTTTAAGACTTCTTGAAGCATTTATTAAGTAACGGTATCTTTTTCGCAAAGAAATTAAAAAGAATATTATCTGCTAACCCAAACGCATGAAATCCATACCGTTTTCTCGTGTAAATTTTTTTTAATGTGGAAATATCCGTTTTTATCTTTTTTTTCTTTCCGTTTTTTCAACTTTTTACTTAAAAATTAATTTTAAATTTACAAAGCACTTGAGAGTGGGAAAGCATTTCTTTATCCCTCCTCTGTCTACGCCCCCGATTATTAAAAAACGATATAATTTTATGAAAAAAATTATCAGTAACGAATTTCACATTTTTTTTCCTTATTTCATTTCAGTACTAATTAGTTTTTCGAATTAATGAGACAAGCATTTTCAATGAAGGGAATGTTCAAATTTTGTAGTATGAAAACTAGTCAGATAGTTAAAATTACTACAAAACATGAACTTATCTTAAATCAAGTACCCACTACGAAAGGAAATGACTAAGTCATACGGATTTTAAAACAAACTATTTTCATTTCTTCAACAGGGTGTTTTGATAGTTAGTCTTCAAATTAAATTCTGAAGTTGAAAAGAGAAGAAAATGGCACTCGAAATAGCCTTTTAAAAGGTTAAGTACTTGATTGAAAAAATAATTCTTACTATATTCCTTTGAAAAAAAAAAAAAAAAAAAAAAAAGCACAAATTCTAAATTACATAGTGGAAGCCTTGATATAATGCTAAGTATATTTATTACACCAATAAGCTTCTATCCAAGGTATTCCATTAACTCTTCATTTCAGTTCACCCCATTCCCTGAAAGAATGGGATTCTATGTCTCTTTATTTCTTATCGCAGAGATTTGATGAACTAGTATAGTATATGTGCTGCCATGTTGCTTCTGCTCCCCTCTTAAATTTTTTACGGTTTTCTTCTCCTTTTTTTATTAAACTTCTTTCTCCATTTTATTATTTTTTTCTTCCAGCAGTTTTGTCTTATGGCCTTGTAAAACTGTGTGTGTAACTCATCGAGTCGCAACAAGTGGCATAAAAGGCTGAAAACAAGCAATAGACACCTGAAATATCACGATATTCAAATCCTGAGCAGGAAGTTGAAAATATAAAACAACATAGGAGAACAACGTAAACATAAATAAAAAAATCTGGAGTGACTCCACTGACTTTCCGAACACTTACGTTTAAGATTATTATCAAGCATTTAAATAAATTTTTTAGATCGAAAATTCTGTTTTTTTCAATTTGAGCTCAATCGAATGTACCGTTTAAACGCTAGCGCACTTTCAAGAATTTCTACCCATAGGCCATACTGTAAAAGAAATCTTTGTCGTAGTCCTGTAGAAAAACTCTAAGTCCTATACACATCGAAATTAATACCGGTCTTACTATGTTAATTTATAACATATATACCCAATTTGAGCTCAATCGAATGTACCGTTTGAACGCTAGCGCACTTTCAAGAATTTCCTCCCATAGGCCTAATGTAAAAGAAATCTTTGTCGTTGCCCTGTACAAAAACTGCAAGTCCTATACACACCAAAATCAATACCGGTCTTGCGACGGTGGTTTATGACATATATACCGAATTTGAGCTCAATCGAATGACCCGTTTAGGAGCTATCGTGTTCACTCACATACACACAAACACACATACATACATCTCGTAAAAATAGCATAAATGAATTCAGAAGACCTCAAAACGTGTCAATACCCAAAATCTCGAAATCGAATTTTTCCATGATTATAATACTTTCCTTACATGGTACATGTTCGGAAAGTAAAAAAAGATTATTTTTTATTTCCCACCAGTTAATAATGTTGAAAATTTTTATTTAGAAAAAAGCTGCCTTCAGTGACGTAATACCGTCTATTTTCTGGTCCTCTCAAGTTAAAGGCCCGGATTTATCTAGGCCCATTGGAACAGTTCTAGTATGTTAGTAGGGATCGGCCGATACCACATTTTCACCGATCGTCGACAACGAGACGCTGGGTAGCGAAACTTGCTCTCTGGCGATTTGGCGTTCAGTCAGACTGCTTTGGCAAAAATCGTTTCTCCCGCTGTTATACACTGCACGGTAGGGGTTGCCGCCCGCAAGTTTATCTGCGTAAAAGAGTAGAGTTCGAAATTCCATGTTCTTTTTTCTAATATTCTATGATATTATTTATTTATTAACTGTTCTAAATATGTATTTTAATGTATTTAAAATTGCAGTTTATTTACATATGCATGCATTTAAATATGAATAAAAATTTTAGATTTGTATGTAATATGTTACGGAAATAAAAAAGAAACAGTGGACAGTTAAAAAAATAATCATCATTTGGCTTTTGTATGAAATTAAAAAAAGAGAGTTATACGATTATAGAAAACCCTTCTTTATTAAATGTTTCATTCGGGGTTTTAGCATGTTATAGATATGGATTATAGATGCAGATAAACTCTTCCGGTTTAAACTAATATGCTCCTATCGATGCAGATTGAAGCGAGGACGAAAATTCCATTCCTGATTCTTTTAGGATACTCAAAGATTAATATGGGCTAGCAGTAATATGTGTAACAACAAAGAATAACAACCGTTCGTCTTTGTAACGGTAAGAAAGTAAATATTAAACTTTGTAAAGTTCATTTACATATAATCTAAATTTATAAAATGCTAAATTCTTTTAGCCAAACACAGACTACTAATTCAATGAAAGAAAAAAACTAATGCGTATATTCAAGAACGATTTTTAAGATTTTGATTTGATCATTTTGCTTCAGTGAAAAATTAATAAGGTATATAGCTATAGCTATAAACTTAAAATTAAATCAGAAAGCAAATTCTAGATAATATTTTTACTGTTGACTTTGTTTTAAATCGCATAAGATTTATTATTTGTTTTAAATACAACTTACTGTAATTCAGCCAAAGTGAAAATGAAAGTGAAAATAAAAATTATAGGCTTCAGCACCAAATAATTTTTTAAAATGCCATTAAACACTTATGGCGTGATAATATTTATTTAATCATTTATTTTGAGTATGAATTAACGTCGGTACACTGGATTTTACAGGAAAACTAAGCACATAAGGCATTTAATGCATGTATAAATTCGAAACAAAAATCATTTATGAAATTCAAGACATACCTATGAAATCTTTACGTTAACTGTTTATAAATCAACAGTATAAAACACTAGCAGGCATATGACAGGTTGTCTGGTTGGGTTGTCAGGGTCTATAACAGGTTGTCTGTTATTATCCAGCCAGCCACAGCACATCGAGGGTCGAATATTATTTTCAAATATGCTTTTTTAAAACAGGAACTACCCTTTATAAAATATAGGAAGGAAACTTTAACTAATGGATATTTTGTAATTAACATATAAATGAAAGTAAATTTTCGTAAACACACTGATGTCTTTCAGAAAAATACGAGTAGTTGTACGTGGGATCTGCTCAGAGCCATTGCCAAGACTTCTGTTAGGGGTCGGGGGGTTGGGAGATGTCGATGAACTACAAAGTCAGATATTGCTTTTTACCAACTTATTTATTTTGTATCTACTATATTACAAACTTTTTACTTTTGCCAACTGGGTTTACGTATTTTGCCAAGTGTACCAGAAATAGAAAGTAAATTATAGTTTTGGTTAAATTTTTTTTTACCGAGTTTGCCTACCATGTATCTAATTTTGCCAAGTTTAATACAATTTTGAGTGTTAAGGGGGAATTCCCCCCTATCCCTCGTTATCAAGGGCCCCGGATCTGCTTATTAATCCATGAGTTCTGGA
>JAWZYV010000792.1:0-14022 GCA_038373885.1 Cheiracanthium punctorium | reverse complement strand
ATTCAAAAAAAAATAACCTATTACGTCAATTCATTGTAAAACACTGACTGCCCTCAATATGCTAATGAGCAGCAGCCAAACCATTTAAACAAAACCCCACACGACTTCAAACATGCCCGAACATTTATATGCATTTTAATTCATTCAAGCTACTACTTTAATTGGTGTCATCCAATTTGCTATGATGCCAAATTAAATTATTAAACACACTTGAAATTCAAAGCTGTACCCCCATTCCCCTATTCTCGAAAATCTCATTTTTGGGGATTCACAGTACCTGTCGAGCTAAACTAGATTATAATGTGCACAAATGCATACTTTGAGTCATACATATAAATACACCATTAGCAACGGTTATTAGCATATTTACACTCTTATACCGAACTGTAGCTCCAGCTTGAATTAATACTCATTTATTTTAAACATACCAATATGCCAAACCCAAACTAGGCACTAACACACTCTGCATCCTATACATCACCCTATCTGTCATCCTCTATCAAAGGTAAATAAAAAGCATTTTATCGTTGCAGTATCAATAAGTTTCACATGCATATGTCACTTACCATTCAATAGATGAAAAAAACATACTGCAACTTGGTTAACTCTAGTCCCCCCCACTGCTGAGAATCTGAACCAAACACAATTCGATTGCACTCAATTGAAAACAACTAATAAACTCGAGGTACAACAATCTTGAAAATTAACCATCAATATCTACCGGTACAGTTTTCTGATAGAGCACTATACTTTAAAAATGTAAAAACACACAACTTGTATCATTGAAACATCTGCATTTCAAAATGAGTAATCGCCAGTTTCCTGTGCACACAAAACCAACATCCCACTTAATGAAATCACAATATGAATTTCTGTCCCAATTAACCCGTAGATTTGGCCCCACGTTGGCACCATTCTATGACCATCCTCCTAAATTCAAATTACCTCTTGAAGGCACGAGGTCAAATTTAAAAACACTTAATCTACGCACACTTTCACAAATTTTAAAACTTACAAAACAATAAAACTTTTCACACACCTTCTTTAAACTTCAAGCATAAACAGTAACACTCAAATAATCAAACTTTTCATACTCAAAAACACACTCACTCACTTTCCATAACATTTAAGCACTCCAACGCAGTGTGGCTGCACACTTTACACCTTCACACCACCCACCAATTCACACCATGGGAATCGCTCAGATTTTTTTTTTTTTTTTTTTTTTTTTTTTCTTCCCCTTGACCAGTAAAGGCAGGTTTGCAGTCACACATTCTAAGTGCGGACCTGCTTGTGCAGTGGTTCGAAATACTGGATGGCCGGGAACGACCAATCCCGGGGCGTTACTTACAGTATTCAATTTTAGCTCTAAAATTAAACACTAGAACATTTTTAAAAAATTAATATCATACTTCAGTCAAGTTCTTCATAGCAAGCACCAACAGACGGATGCGATTTTCTTCAGCCATTTCCAAAAGCATCTTCCAAATGTCCCTAATAAAGTTACTGAGAAGTCGTATATCTCCAGGATATTGCTGAATATCACATCTAAATCCTAAGGGTGAAACAAAATTATAAATTGAATAACAAATTTAACTCTAAACTAATGGAACTATTAAAATACTACATTCATCAATTTTAAATACTTTACTTTTTTGCAAGATTAAAAATTCCTCTCTTTTATATATAAGAAGACAGGTAAATCATAACTTAGAATTACTTTACTTAAAAAATTACTAGATACAATAGGATACAATTAACTATTTTTCAATGGCCAAATACCCTGCATGATCTGTAAGCTTCCAATATGCATTTTAAATGAGATAACTGGATGATTACCTTTTAATGGCCATAACTCAATTGACAGATCCACTAATAACCTTTTATGGTTAACAAAAAGACCCCTAGAAGGAGGGGTTTTCGATGATTTGACCTTCTATAGTTGATAGACAGATACTCCAGTTTGTTATTGTAGACTCAAACATAAGATCACTTGGAATGGGATTTTTGAGGTTAGTCTGCAAAGCAGTAAATGGATTCATCCATGTTCATTAAGATTAACTTAAGCAGATTTTCATTGTTCTCTTTTTTCCTGTATTTGCCAGAAATTCAGTTAATTTTTAGAGTAATTTCATTTAGCTTCTTCTTTAAGAAGTTGATTGAGTACATAGAACATAGAGTTTGAGTTGGTGAACATCATCAGATTTTAATACTGGCCATCTTGGGGAAAAAAAACTGCCAAAATTTTACTAGTGCAGTGTTAAGGGGAAAAGTGATCAGTACATAGGCGCACCCACGGAGGGGGCTATGGGGGCTGAAGCCCCCCCCTAAAGGTAGAAAGTTAGAAGTGAAAAGCTTTAAAAATGAAAATTGTCGCTAATGTATTATTATTTTTTCTTTTTTTAATTGTCTTCAAGTTATTTCTAACCAAAAAAGACATTTATTTGAAAAAGTTTTTAAATAAATGCTTACAGTTAGTTTATGAAACACTGTTAATCTCGGTTACAACGTCACTGAAAAGTTCAGATAATTATTTATGACTCCATACCGAGTTACATTGCTTGTGGGCTTGTGTTCTATGGGACAATCAAGTGGTACCGAATATGTAGACGTTATAAGAGAGTTGTAAGTAATCGAGGTCACTATAACCGAATTCAGCAGTATTTGTATGTCGCAAAGCCCCCCCCCTTAAACTGAAATCCTGGGTGCGCCACTGGATCAGTATATACAAAAAAGAATCAAAGCACGACTTTTTATAGTAACAAAACTTGGAGTCTAATTAGAAAGTGAGAAAGGTTTGTTTGTGAGAATATGGCCGATTAGCTATTCGTTGGGCTCTAGGCCGAGGGGTGGGATGCCCTTCCATGGGGGTCTTTCTAAGGGGTCCTAACCCATATTTACATAAGTTTTGGAGGAAACGATGGAAAACTCCAAACGGTTAGATCGGCAGATGCAACCTGGTTCCGAACCAGGCACCTTCCATATCCCAGTTCTGAGCACTATATGTTGTGCCACTGGTAGGGCGGAGTGAGAAAGGAGCAAGAAAATAATATATAAATGGATCTGAAATCCTACCTTGCTCTTAGGAAATATTTTACAAAAGGTTCTCGGAAGACTTTTATAATCATATTTAAATCCCTTATATATTGCCTTTCTTCATGGATGAGATCTTTAACAACTTCATCATAAGTCCAGAGATGTTCTCCTAATGGGTTCCTCTTCTATACTTAAGGCAACATCTTCATCTTGATAAAACATGTCCATAAGAACCTACAAAAAAAAAATGTTTTTAAAATAAATAAAAATAAAATGCAGAAAACTGACCAAACCTAATATAAGTAATATGACCTGCAACAGCAAAACAAAATATGTACCTCTTAAAATAGAGAAGGATACCCATGACAATAAAAACAAAATTAACGTAATTATTACAAAAATCACTAGTGCAAATGTATTGAATTATAAATGAGTAATTCATACACCAAGTAACATCTGTGAAAAATCAAATAAAATGCCATGTACACAAAATGTTTCCTAGGTATAAAATGATAATTTGCCTTTAAGAGAACTGCAGGGATGTTAACTCCAACATTCGATTTGGGAGCACCTCGGGAGCAGAAAAATTCCATTTGGGAGCACCTTGGGAGCACAAAAAATATAGCTTCCGAGAGGAAAACTATAGATTTGGGATCAGAATTAACTGATTTTGGAGCATAAAATTGAAGATTTCCTGTGTTGGCTCTAGAAAAAAGGGCCGCTGGCCTGGAGGTAAATTTGAAAAAGGGCACTTTGGGGTAGAGCGTTATTTTCAAAGAACAGTTGTTCACTGTTCCCGTTCTTTTTTAAAGAAAAGTTCTTTTTCCTGTTCTTTTGAGAACAGGTTCTTTTATTTATCGTAGCTCTATTATGACTATATTTTATTCAATTTAAAAATGAAAGTATACGTCCTTTTTAACATGTATTATGATTTAATACAATTGCAAAATGTTTTTAAAAAAAATTGCAACCAACACACTGGCTTTCTTTAATCAAGTACATTAACAGTAATTTTTGGTAAAAATAATTTAATTATATTAACGTTCTATAATATAGTGTTAAATATGCACATATTTCTAAAATCAAAAATTTTCTGTGCTTTTTATTAACTTTTGTTATCCTTACTCATAGCATGTATGTAAAAAGAAATGGAAAAACTTCAATTCTAGAGAGAATTATTTAGGCCAGGCTTAATTTTCGATTACTTACCTGAGTGATACAATATTGCTTACATGACATGAGTAAACAATATTTGAGTCTGACAGCTCTTAAAATGACATAATATTCATAACTGTTTAATTAGATTATATTGCACAAAGCTTTGGAAGCAGCGGAATCAATAACTTTAAAATCCGTCCAAACAAAAGATTTTTTTTCTATCCATGAGGAAAAACTATCCAAACATAAGCATAACTAAGAGTTGTACCAGTAACAACGCAAAGGAATGATCTGTTTCAACTAATCCTTGAACGGTCTCATACAATATGCCACGTGATTGCATACCCTTTTGTTTTAGTTTTTTCTTCTTCAGCACTACTGCAGTAAAAGAGCCGGACGCACAACAGGAGCGACCGTTGAAGCTGAACATCTGCAATGAAATCCTCTACCCCCTCCTTTCCTCCCAGTCCACACCATAAATTTCATGATAAAGCGAGAGTAACGCAAGACTTTGACCTTGGATAATGTGCCAGGGGGGTCGTCGGGAAGTACATTACCTCGGGCACATAATATCCACATTATCACAATGCACCTAAGTAACGCAAGGTTTGACCCTATAGTCGTAACTCTTGGAGGAATGGGAGGGGGGGGGTTGTAGAAGTTTTTTTCGGACTTTCAAACATTTTAATACAAAAATAATAATGATAAAAAAACTCAAAATACTATAAGAGTGTTCACTATAACGAAAGCTGGAGAGGGAGCACCCCCTTCAAGGCCGAACCCAGGGAGACTGGTCCCCCCTCCCCCCGAAATTTTAAATTTTGTTAACAAAATAATAAAGTTGAAGTCTTTGTGAAAAATTCAGCCTTTTTCTTTCGTTTGGTCCCCCTCCGAAATTTTTGTCTGGATAAATTTTTTTCTGGATACGGCCCTGACCCTTTGTCCCCTATCTAAGCACTCATGCAAGACCGTACCCAAGGGGGTGAATCAGAAAGTCTGCCCCCCCCCCCAATTTAAAATGTTGTTAACAAAATAATAATGATGAAGTCGTTTGCTGAAAAATTCAGCCTTTTTCACCGCTCGCTCGGCTTCTTAAAAAATATATATTGTTCCAGGTCTAGCTCCAAGAGGTTATGGATCTGGCTCGGGTTTAAAAAAAAAATCCTTCTTTCGCTACAACTACAAATAAAAATATATGTATCGGGCTCCAGCTTAAAAGATATGGCTTTTGTACCAACGACAAACATTTTTAGCTCTAATTCAAAATAAAATATTAAATAAGTCATTCTCAAGTTAAAAAAAAAAAAAAAAAAAAAAAAAAAAAGAGAGAAAAAAAAATCCTTGTGTTGCCTTCAGGTTAAATATACACGGCGTGGACCTGCCCATTTCCAATGGGGGAGACCACAAAATAGTCGATACGCTCTTAGAGCTTAAAAAAGAAAAAAAAAATGTACAGTTTCTGCTTTAAAAGTACATGCTCCAGCTTAAAAATTAAAGACATTCCGTTTAAAAAGCTGTAAGTATCAGGCTCAGTATTGCTCCGACTCCGAGTTAAGAAAATGAATACGACTTTGGCATATAAAATTACATGGCTCCGAAAATCCAGCTTAAATGGCTTCAGACCTGGGCCATACCCAGACAAAAGTTTCAGGATATATCCCCCACATCCCAATTTTCAACTTATGTACCAAGATTTTTAATTTTTTTTAATTATTGTAAAAACATTTCGTTCATTTATACATCACTGCAATTCATACCCCTCACCATCCCCCCCCACCGCCCCCAAAAAAAATCTGGCTACGTCCCTGTATAAATACACCATATACATATAATGTAATAACGTCGAGGGACAGACGTCGAAACCCATAGGACCCCCCCCTTTCTAAGTACGGCCTTACTTCTGATTCCAAGTCTCCAACTTAGACCCTGTATTCAGCTCAGAACGGAATTAAAACAAAAGAACAGATCAAAAGAACAGTCCTTTCACCCCGTTCACCAGAGAACACTTCGTTTACTCCGTTCCCAAAAGAACGCCAGCTACTCATCCGTTAGCAATAACTATCAGAACCTATACGGAGCTACACTTAACAAATTAGCTCTAAACACATTTTTTGATACATCAATATAACATAACATCCCAATGTTCAAAGTGTGTGTGCTTGTCTCGTCTCACGCTCGTCACATTCGACACTGCGGAAAGAATGCGCACTGGAAGGAAGATGAGAAGCAGGATTCTTTCCACTATCTAGACGCTTTTTCCAGCTCCCAGTCGTGATCAAAGAACTGGTTCTTTTTCAGCCAATAGGAGAGGTCTCCTCGGAACAGGTTCTTTTTCAGCCGAAAGGAGATGGCTGAGAGATTATGAAGGGAAGGCGCGTTTTATATGGAGATAGTGTAAAGCTTATATTATTGTTTGACGTTGATAAAATATTTTTTTTTCGATTTATTTCTGTTTCAGACTATCATTTTCTTTATTATTAAATTTTTTACTTTGATTGAAATTGAGTAGTTTGGCTGGAATACTAAAAAGTAACGAATTGTTTTCCTGTGAGTGCATTTCCTATTGAACATATAAGAAAGTTTCTTATTCTTAGCCCGGGTCCACTCTAAAATTATATTAGGTTGAGCTAAAAGTTCTATCCCCCCCCCCCCAGATAATCATCATCGTTATCATTATTTCTCAAAATAGCTAAGATTCCGCAATTACTTAGAATTTGATAAAGCTAAAATTGTGAGCTTCTGCCCCACCATCAGATACGTAGCCAAGGTGTGAACAGGAGAGGGGGCAGGAGGGGGGGGGAAGGGGTCTGGTCCGCCAGAATTTAAATTTTTCTTAGCAAAAAAATATTAATCACGCCTTTTAATGAGAAATTTCACCTTTAAGGCCTTTTCCAAAATTTATTTTTACAACGATCTTGCCTGCCATAAAATTTTGAAGCGTCGGACCTTAATGAACTGAGAACATGTTTTTGCCGTGATCACTGAACAGGGTGTTCCCGTTCTTTCTTGAGAACAGGTTCAAAAGAACAGGATGTTTATTCTTTACCCATCTCTACTTTGGGGTTCCATGAGAATGTACAGGTAGCAGAAAAATTCCATTTGGGAGCACAAAAAATTTAGCTTTCGCGAGGAAAACTAAGATTTGGGATCAGAATTAACATGATTTTGGAGCATAAAATTGAAGATTACTGTGTTGACTCTAGAAAAAAAGGCCGCCTGGGGGAAATTTCAAAAAGGGCATTTTGGGGTTCCACGAGAATGTACAGGTAGATAACACATCTAGAAACGGGTTTGAAACTATCTGATCCCCGAAAATTTAACATGTAGAGTTGTAATATGTGTTCTGACTTACAATGCATAGTTAGATTTTTTCCAGTTTGTCTTTAGTTTCCCCCCCCCCCCTTCTTTTGGAGAAAATATCCTGTAGAAGTAAGTGTAAGCGAAATAGGAAAAATGATTTGTTGATAATATTTTGCTCTAAACATGACATAAATATGTTAATTAAATCTGTACATAACTAGAAGTTTTTGATTTAAAAAAAAAGAAGTTTTAATCTAAGTAATTTTGAATTTTCTGCTTAATTTTTTTTCTCAAAATTACGTGATGTAGATGTTTATTATTTATAAGAATAGTACATTTATTGAAGAAGGTGTCAGAAATTTTTAGCCAGACATGATTTGTTAGGCAGTAGGGAAGCAAGGACTGTTAATTTTTGTTCCTCAATTTTATCACACTATCACTACTGGACCACAATTACTGGATCACATTCATATATGATATTTCACCTATATTGGTACAAACTTTTAAACAGAAAAGGACTGTCAGTGTAAGTGGATTAGGATAGATGTGTTTAGCATGTAATAAAAATAATAAAATTTCTGCAGTGCAGGATGTATAAAATTTAATAATATAAATCAGAATTTTATTTAAATTCTTTTGTTCGCAATAATTATTGAATGATTACCAAGTAAAGATTTTTAAAGTTACTGAATATATACCTTTATTACTATTAGACATTATTTGGAATTGCATCAAACAATTCAACTCATCCATCAATTGATAACTATAGAAATTGAGAAAATTGAATTCAGAACACAGAAGATTGCTAGAATAAATGACATAGTCATGCAAATTTTGTATTACATCCAATGGTTGGAATGTACAACACCATATCATCAAATCACTGAAATATATTTGTTCTTCCTCTTTCACTTCTAATTTAATGTTTGCTCATTCATGAAAAGTGAATATAAGATTTTTAAAAAGCACTATTCTTTAAAATAAATAAAAATAATTACTACATGTAAGTTTTTTAGCAGGTATAAAATAAATATTTTCTTTAACTCACAGAATTGTCCAAAGGTATGGAATACAGTTTAACATATTTTAAATAATTTATTTTTCATAAAGCTTTATTTTTAATTTTTTGTAACATACTTAAAAAGGTCTCTTTAAAAATTTTCTTTCTTAAACCTTGCTTTAATCTTTTGAAAATGGAAAACGTATTAATATTTTATTTTAACTATCAAATGTTTTTAATCAGCTTAAAATAATTAAAATAATAAAATAATTAACATCCTCTTGCCAGAAGTACTCAAACAAATTATATATTAAAAAACCTTCCAGAATTATTTCGATTTTTTTTTTAGTTTTTAAAAACTGAAAATAAGCTTAAATTGATGACAGTTTGTTTTATGAATAACCCTAGCTGTTAACTTATGACACAGTTTGCTTTTCTTAAGACATCCTTTCCCAGAACTAGCTATCTTTTGCTTTTAATATTTTTTCTTCATTCATTAAAATGTTGAGAATTTAAAAAAAAAAAAAACAGAAGATATATAATATGAATATTTAGAATACCAAATCTTGTCAATAGTCTGATTTACTAAATTCTGCAGTTACTCTAATTTTATATAATTTAAAACTGTGGCGTAATAAGAGGGGGGGGGCGCCAGGTGGCAAGATAAAAAAAAAAGATGGTGGCCGGCAGGACACTTAAAAATAATATGGTGGAAAACTAAAGGACCGAAATGGGGGCAGAATGCTGAAACTTAGAATGAATGGGGAGGCAAACTGAAGGACCGCACCGGGCGCCGATAACCCTAGCGCTACACTGCTAAAGCAAAAGATCATTATTATGCTCCTTTTTTGGCAAAAGTATAATGTCTTTCAATTGCTTTATTCGCAAAACGTCGCAAATCGCACGTTTTTTAGATCGATTTGAGTGGATAAAGCCACTGAACATAGTAGACGCCGGAAGTGTTGAAGTGCGGCCGCGCGACTGTCGGTCTGGAGTTTTTGTCGGTTTCATCAAATGTAACGTCAATACACGTTAGAACTCTTTAAAAAGTCATCCAACCAAGGCACCCCCCTTAGGAGATATCCCTTGTCTAGGCTTGCCATAACAAACAAGCAAATCCCGCAAAATTTTCGAATCGCAAAACGTCGTTTTGCTATGGCATACTTTCTGTATCATCCTTAATTATGTATGGTTAGTAAATAGCTGTTATACATTAAGAATAATATGTACTAAGAAAGCCGATTAAAAAGAGGAAATCGTTTAGGGGGAAATTTAAAAAAAAACTTGCTAGTGCGCAAAACTATTAAAAACATAAAGAGCAATAACTATATACAGCTGGCGACGAACTCTGGAATAATGATTGTTTGATAATTCGCAACTACTTATTTATCAAACGTAGCTACCGATATTTGAGGATTGACAGATGGAATCGCAAATTTTTAGATAACTTAAGAAATTTTGATTTTCCAACCGTATTTTCTTCCCTCCCCAACTCCTAAGTGAAATGCCCAGGTAGTTCTGCCGGCCGATCGGGCTTCTCATTGAGTCAGCAAAAACAAAACATACTAGAGAGGCCCTTTTTCGGGTTACTCGGCTCGCGCAAATGCAAAGACAATGAAAAAGGCAGTAACAGTATTTCGATCTGAAAGAATAGAATATTTGAAAAAGGCATTTGTGGGAAAGATCCGATTTCATAGACGGTTTTCGTGAAAGGGCCGCTTTCAATCGAACCTATTTTTATGATGGAGTTATTGTACTCAATCGTATTTCTGTGAAGGAGCCGTTTTAATTAACGTATTTTCGTGATGGGCCGCAAATGGTATGTAAGAAATAAAAAGTGGTGATTGCTGACTAATAATAATAAAAATGTAAAAGCAGGAGGGTGCAGAAAGAAGAGAAATAGGGTGTTAGCCCAGTACAACCCCAAACAATAACCTATATTTATAAGTAATGTTCATAAACCAGCTTATGTACTGGTACCTGAAAACGTTATTCTACTCACCTTTATAACTTTAAACTCAAATGAAAACTATTTAAATCTATTACTTACTCCATATTAAATCTAAACAGTAGCTCAGCCAAAAATGCAAGTCGGCAGAATCGCCATGTTGAACAAGGCTCATGCAACCACAGAGCTGTAGTGATGTCACATCGTCAATAACGAATCGCTCGCTCCTAAGTGACGTCGCGATCGGGCCGCGTCATACCGGCAGCCGCACGCATCTGTGCTCAACCGTTTGCTCCGTAGCTAGTGGGCGGATCCCAGCCGGAGCTTATATAAACTGCATGTTCGTGAGCAGAAATCAGTTTTGAGTTTCGTTTCGTTTCATGTCTTGTGTAGTTTTTGTTCTGTTTCAAGGTGATGCCCGTATCTTAGTTTTGTTTCGTTATCGGCGTCAGTCTGGAGCATCGGAGTTCGGTGCAAGTTTTCCATTATAGAAGCAGTTAGTGTTCCAGTTATCCGAAATTTGGCAGTGATGTTACGTTGAATAAAGCCAGCTTTTCCTGAATGGCATTTTACGTCGATTCTAGAAGATTAAAAGGGCTGAGTCTACTTCGTGATATAAAAGAGATGAAATGCAATGTAATATTTCTAAGTGGTAATTAAGTTCCTGATAAGCACTCCGGCATTTCTTCTTAAAAGGTATTGACTGTTATTTATCTCTGAGCTTATTGTAAAAGCCATGGTTCACTTCTTCTCCTTTCCCTAAATATGCTAGGGTTGAAATCTTTAACTAAAGGTATTAATTGTATATTTTTAAACTTAAAAACTCTATAGCATTTTTTAATACATCCATCTAGTCATTTTTCAGTAATTGTTTTTGTTGAATATTTTTAATATTAATAAACTAAAATGTTGGTAGTTAATACAAAGTCTCTTTCATGAGTTTCAAACAAAACACCTTTTATTTCAGGTACATAGGCTAAATTTCAGCAACGTTTCCATTCTGCATAAGTTAAATTTACTCTGCTAATTAATGAATTAATTTCATAATTAAACTTTCAACTTTTGTCATACATTAAATCTAAAACGTGGGTGTGTTTCCAACAAAACGGTTATGGGCCATACTTGGCCTAGTGCCTGAAGCCCTTGAATATTGCACCGATTTGGTCATCAGTAAAATTTGAATAAATATTTCATTAAATTTAAAACTAAAAGAAACCTTTTTCTAAGTACCTTTTTCTCCCCCTACTTTAAAGTATAACAGAAAGTTTTAGTAGGGGGGGCTGTAAGAAACGTAATCTTTGAAAAAAAAAGGGGGGGTTTTGAGAATAATAGAAAACCCTTTGAACCATGGCTACTTGGTTCAAAGGGTGCCAGACTACTTACTACTACCCTTTGAGCCAGACTACTGGATTTCTAAGCTCAAAATTTCAACTTTGAAACATGGCAAACAGACATCAAGTTTGTATTGATGGGAAGAAATGTCTGGGGAGTGGTAAGTGAATCAGAAAAACCTCCTGAAAAACCTGATGCTAAAGCCGGTAGTGCTGAGGACATTGAATACCTCAAAGCTTAAAAGAATATAATAAAAATAAGAATGTTGCTTTATCACTCATCTATTTAAATATAAATGAAGAATGCCATCGAATTCTTGAGGGTGTTAAAGACCCTGTGGTTGCTTGGAAAGTTATTAACAAGTACTTTAGACCCGACAGCCGAGCGAATCACATGACAACGTTCTCTGAACTCAGTGAATTAAAGATTTCCGGAGGTAAGCGAGTCCTCATGTTTTCTACCAGACTACTCAAGGTTTATAATAGATTGAAAGCTCTTGATCCCACATTCAGTGAAAAGTATTTAAGCTTCCAACTGTTGCGATACCTTCCATATAAATTCGATAGAATCGTTAAGACCATTTTAAGCTGGCCTGATGAGCAGTTTACCTTTAAAAATATTTGTGAAGCTCTGAATGCTGAGGAAGTGAGACTTCAACTCCGTGAAAAAGACTCCCTAGCCCAAGCCAACGCCATCGGCATGCATAAAAAGCCAGTCGTGTGCTACAAGTGCAACCAGCCTGGTCATCTTAGAAAGAACTGTCCAGAAAGAATTCGTCGCAACCGAGAGTCCCAGTAGAGTCCTCAGATTCAGCCCAGTCGTGAAGAGTCGTCAAGGCAGAGACCCCAGCTTTACAAGGAATTCAAGCCCAAGTCTTGTTTCCCGACGGAACCAGACTAGACGTTCCAGTCCTCAACCAGTGGCACGTCAGGGTCAGCCACGTTCCCCCAAGACCCCAGCGATGGAACCAACGAGGTAATCGATGAGACGAATCTCCTATCTCTAAAAGACGTGAGTCTCCAACATGCAAGTCCAATTTTTTTTGTTACCGCTAACTGTTTAAGCCAGTCCAGCTCAAGGACAGAGTGGGTATTCGATTCAGCGGCATCCCATCATTTTTGCAGTAACAAGGACATGTTTGTAGACTTTATTCCGTTAGAAGGAGAAAAATTGTCAGTCGCTATTAAAGATGTTGAGTACCCCATAGAGGGGAAAGGTTTGCTGAAGTTATGGTTTGGTCATTGTAAATCTGCTCTTATATTAAACGAGGAATGTTTGTGTGTGTGTGTGTGTATGTCTGAGCGATCTCGAAAACTGATCTAAGGATTCATTTTTAATTTCGTACCTGGGGTTGTTTTGGGCCCCTAAAACGATTGAGCTAGGTCATGTGATCAAAAAAACTTTAAAATGCTCAAAATTTAAAATTTTTGGATGGTAGCGCCATCTATTGAGCGTTTGAAAAACCACACTTGATGCAATCTTCCAAAAAGGATGCTCAAATAAGGTTGGGGCGGATAAAAAAATACACGTCATCGATATATAATAGTAAAAATTAATTTCACAAAGAAACAAAATAAATAGAACTTGATATCCTTTACACAGACAAATAAATATTTTAGTAACTAGATATATTACACCTTTCAGCTACATAAATTTGTTTAGAATTAAAAAGTTTATTTTTATTTCAAAATATCGTCCTGGCAACCAGCGAAAGAAAAAGAGAAAAGAATCTTCGTTGCCATCCCCGCAAGCACCTTGATGGAATGTACGTAAATACTTAGTTAAAATTTGAACACGGAAATACCTTAGTAATTAGTTAAAAACATTAAAAAGCCTAAAATCTCCGTAAAATAATTAAAACACGCACCATGAGCGCTTTCGACAGCCTAGCCCGCTGTCATCATCAGAACTGAGCTGCTTGGCTCATTCACCGCTTCTTCTTCACCAAGGCCTGCCACGAATGCTCGATCTGCGCATGCACCATGTCGTTGACAGCTCCCTCTTGTGTCATTATTTCCAACGCTTCCCATCTTAAGCCATAATTGTGGTTATTGTAATTAGCTATTTTCTTGACATTTACGAAATCTCATTTTCGAAAAGGAGTCATTTTCCGGAGGTGTTTTTTTCGAGTAAAAAGTTATCAATCTTATTTACGACATACATTATATACACATATATAAATTTTGTAGCAATCGATGCATATTTACGGTAGTTAGGAGCATAGATGGACAGCGACAAACCAAAGTCA
>JAWZYV010000791.1:0-19375 GCA_038373885.1 Cheiracanthium punctorium | reverse complement strand
TACATGACAAAATTATCTTTTTCAATTGAAAATGGCGTCACACAATCGGGATTCCAATATGCTTAAAATAGTTTTTTCAGGTTACATAGTTTAGTTTTTTACATTGAAATAATCGTCTTCTGAAGCATTAATATCAGAGGAGCTGAATACACAAAACGAAATCTTTCGAATGCGACAAGTTTCTGCGCATATCCAGAAGAGAATGAAATTCGTTTTGGGTATGTAATAAAAATTGAATAAGAAGTTATTTATTTTAGGTGGATGAAGATTAAATTTATTGAGTGTAGACATATTTTTGTGAAATGTTTTTTCTAGCGCGCGTTGTAATTTCCTCCACAACGGACTTTCTCTTCTAGTTTTTCTATATCCACCGAATGTATACGCAAATTTGGATCAGTTTTACTGTTTTACAGTAAAATTGCGTTAGGAATATTCTTTAAAGGTATATTCCTCATACTGTAATAAATTTCAATGTACCAAACAATAATAATTAGTCAATGTGATCCCGGATAATGAAATATCCCGCTTATTAGGATAATTTTTATTGTTAAACTGGCTATTTCATTAAGATGGCTCGATTGCGTATGTTAAACGTCAATACAACTAGAGTTATAAGCAATATAAAATTGAACATTACTTATTCTTTGTTAATATATATAATGTATATATATAAATTCCATTTTCCGTCTCTTTGTGGATACATGTGATTAGGCTTAAAAAGCACACCAGTTCTAATTTGGCGCTTTATATCCAATTTATCCACTCTTTCATTGCCTTAAAAGGCTATATTTAAACACTTATCCGGTATAAGCTCGTTAATTGGCACCATGTGCTATCTACTTTTTTATTTTTTTTATATTTTTTTCTCTTTATCAATGGATTATCTTGGGATTTCACTTTACGTAAGTAAGCTATTATATATTATCTATCTATCTATCTATCTATCTATATCTATATCTATCTATATATATATATATATATATATATATATATATATATATATATATATATATATACACATATATATATATACACACAGGCTGTCCGAAAAAGATGGTAACGGGCTTTATTTCTTTATCTATTGAGATAAGTGGGCCGTGTAACCTGAAAAAATGTTCAAAATAAGGTGGAAGTAAGATTCCGTTAAGAAAAAGTCCTCTCGTTCATTTTCAAAAAGTTACACTTTTTAGATTTGTATATGACCCCCGTACAAAACAATTCCCAGTTAGTAAAATGCGCCCCGTACACAAATGAGGTGACATACAAAGTTTGAGAACTGTACCTTAAAAAGTGTCAGAGATATGAAGAGATATGAACATAAATATACCGCTGACATCAATCACTTTTCAATGGTTCTTGAATGGAAAATAATCACGTCGAACGATAGCATTTCAGGAGTTGTACAGAAATTAAGAAAGATTTTTTTTTTTTTTACTCTAGCAATAAACGCTCATATCCAAAATCATGTATAGTCCCCGATCATCTTTCTTTTAAATTGTTTCTACGACGTTGTATGACGGGCTAAAATTCGGTACATCATCTCATTAGTATATGGGGCACATTTTACTAATTGTGAATGTTTTTGTACGGGGGCTGTATACAAAATTTTAAAAAGTGTAACTTTTTGAAAATGAACGAGAAAATTTTTTCGTAATGGAGTCTTATTTTTAACATTTTTTCAACTTACACTGCCCATTTATCTCTAATAGTTGAAGAATTAAAGCCCGTAACCACCTTTTTGGGACACCCTGATTTATGCAATTCTAAGACCCAAAGGAACCTACAAAATCCGAAGGAAGTTCCTTACCAGAAACTTCTTTTGAAAGAACAAAAACAAAATTAAAACCTTTACTGTTCGGTACCAGTGGTTTTCTATTTTGAGGAAATATAAGCAATTATTGGTAGAATTAACAAAATTTTAACCAAAAGGAAAAAATGTTTTCGTGCCTAACAATTTTCGAAAACAAAGATTTTGAAGAAATAGGGTCACAGTAGGATTCTTCTTTTCCATTTGTGGTGTTGCATAACGGGGTAAAGGGGCTTTAATTTATGGCTTTCATTCGAAAAGACAAAGCCTGTCTTGAACTTTTCTCATTGCCCTTTCTGGCCTCATTTCTTTGAAGAACTTTTTACCACAAATGAATATAAAACGCAAGTTCTTACAAACACTACCGAAACATCAGTTAATCTTGTGAAAGACTTTATTTTAATTGATTTTTCACGCTCTATCAGATGCTGCGTGTATTCTGTTTTATATCGTGTGCTTTCAACACGGTAAATATGACCGAAATTTGAAGGCAAAAATTAGGAGTTCAGTATTCTAAAGGATTGATTATAAATAAAAGACGAAAAACATGAGCACATGCATTTATATTCGTGCTTCCAGAAATACATTTTCCAAACACACTAATATGCCTTTGTTAGTGGACTACTATTCGGAACTGAAGTATTGCAAAGTGGCGTACAATGCTATGAATTATGGTTTTTGGATTGACTTTTTTAATGCAAGTTTACTTCCAACAATGTGAATTTTATGGAACAGGCAGGATTATTCTTCAGTAACAACCTCTATCATCGCTCTGGTTTTTGAATGTAATAGAAAAAGTTCAACATTTTCCAATAAAATGGTACTAAATTTGCTGCAATCATTATATGGATAAACGATACACCATCATTTGTTCCTATTTTAGTACCATTTCATGTCCGAAGTGTGGAGCTACTTCTGCAAACATTGTGGGGACAAGGGATGCAGTTTGAAGGGGGAAAAAAAAACATTGTCCGTAACATATTTGGATTCTTGATCTCCAACATTAAAAGCTTCTTTAGAAATTAAATTTAAAAAAATGAAATTTAATCATAGAAAAGTCACTAAAAAATTTGCATGGTTAATTTTAATGTTTATTCTTATTCCATAGTAAAATTTTGACCATTTATTGACAATGACTATGAAAGGCCTGCAATTTTCCTTTTCAAAATTAGGAATATGTGGATAAGCAATGAGTTTCCTTTTGTGATAAGATTTTCTACAGCACTGTGACGTTCCAATGCCACACTGAGGCCAATTTTTGTGTATCATGATTAGAGATAAACTAGCAGTCACAATATACTCACTCTTTTCCTTTTCCACCATAGTCTTAATTTAGAAAACCGATTTTATTTCAATAAATAAACTTCATGGAATTAAATTTAATATATTGTAGACTTGGTACCATTTTTAATAAAAAATACAGTGCAGTTTTAATATAATTCATCTCCAGAGAATTTGGTGCAATATACATGCACTTTAAAAACTCATACTGAGTGTGGAGCATAAATGCGTGTGTGTGGAAAATATGATTTACTGTGCACCACTTGCCAACTAATAATGAATCATACATTCAGATTATACAAATGAGTAAATGATTGAAGTTGTTAAGTTGTTGTCCGGCAGTGGCTCTCTCAGTTAAACTCGGTTTCCATCAAAACACGAAAATTGAAAAAAGTAGCGATTTTGTCCAGTGTTTTGGAAAGTCGAGTTTGGACCGTGCATGCTGATAGGAGCTGGTGTTGGTAAAATCTGTTATTGCTGCAGTGTCTCCGAACAATACCAAAAAGGATGCCAATCCAGTTGTTGATCTGGTTCAAAATTAGACCACTCACATTAGATTGCTTACAAAGTGCACCATTAGCTTGCTTACACATTAGCTTGCTTACTAACAGCTTGATAAGGGAAATCCAACATTTACGAACCTCGTAGAGGTCAAGCCTACAGTCGGCTACTAACACGGCCATTAAAACGAAAAAAAAAAAATGACATTGCACGGTCAGATGAGTGCAGTGGGTGTAAGATCAGATCACTTGAAAATAAACAATTTTTGCCGAATACTTAAAAGTTTGCGTTTTCTCGTGTTGGGATGATGCATACACCCATAATGCTGTTACATTTTAAAAATTAGAACATTTTAAATTTTCGATTCGTTGAGGTTGTTGAACTTTTTTTGACATTGAAAATTGTTTGGAGCTAAGGACGAGACTCTTTTAAAATGCCCTCAAAATGAAAGCACAATCTTCATCTTATAAAATGTCTATTAACAATGTTGTTTGACGTTCATGAGTTAACGGCAGGTAAACTTAGAAAACAAACCGTTTCCAAACCTCAGTAACAATTCATTTTACACCAGCTGTTGTTCATTGCTAGATAAAAGATTAGTCTACTTCTGGGTAACTCAAACGCACAGTCAAATGAAACTCATGACGGATCCAAATATATACCTTGGTTACAGTTTTCGCATTTCATGTAATCAATTTTGCCTGAATGACAGATGCTTGACCAATATCCAGTGACATAAATGTTTGATTTGATTCAACGAATGCTTCGATTTTGCCATCATTGTACTTTCTTTATATTTCCCTAACAGAGGGATGCTGTTGAATTTATAATTGGCAGAACGAAATTTTGTAATTACTTTCCACCACAGACTTCGCAGCTTTGCATAAACTTTGCAAATCATAATTTTTTTCCTCACTCTACATATGTAAAGTAATAAAAATGGCAAACGTTCAAGGATTGGTCTTCCATCTTGCACTAGTTTTAAAATCTCTAAAATTAAAGCAAATAGTTAAATGATTTTTCAAAACGAAGCTAGAGCTATCAACTAAATGATACAGGAATAATATAGATGTATTTACTTGTGAATGGCAATTTATATTAGACTGAAAATACTTTTACATAGCTTTATTTTATATTTATTTTTATAATTGTACGGTTTTCCTAGCTTGTAAGAGTGCTGATAATTTATTTTAGTATAACATATTTTTATTTTTAGTGCATTCTTGTAAAGTAAAACAATATAAATGCAGTACAATGAATTTTAATTATTAAAGATATTCTGTACAATATTATTTTATAATTAAAATTCATTTTCTAGATCACTTTTGACTGCAACATAAGCTGAGAAAATGGGTAAAAAAAAGTAGAAAGCGTTTGTATTAAATAAAAACACTTCTTTCACTTTTAGTGCAAAATAAATTTTTAAGAATATATTTGGGTTAAAATACTGTTAGTAAGAACTTTTTATGGATTATTTATTTTTAAACTGTTGAATAGTAAGTAATGTTTGATCTGAAGTAAAGGTAAAGGGAAACTATTAAGAATTTTTAAATAATCTTACATGCATGTGAAACGAAAAGGTCTTATAAGTTACGATAAAAGTGTTAACAGCATAATGTTGAAAAGATTATTTAAAAACTACACAAAATTAACATTCACCGCAAAATTATCATGGTAATTTGTCAAAAAGCATGCCATAAAATATAAAGTGGAAAAACCGCATCCATAATTTGCTTTCATACTTTTTAAACTGGAGATCTTTCTGTGTCATTAGGACGACATAATATGGATGCTTAGTTAGTTAAGCTGTAAACTTTAAGCTTTTAAAATTTTTTTCTTAACAAACAGCTCTTTTAATATGCAAAAATAAGGAAAAATATCTGAGGAACAATGCCATTGCATAGAATTGTACATAATGTTTCCGTGTAAAAAAAAATTTCCTAGAAAAATTTAACTTCAATTTCCTCAGTTAAATAACCTATCTTTAAAGGATAATAAGTATTATATTTAGTTTTGATACCTTAAATTAAATTACATAAAAGGAGGGATTACTTATTTATAGGGAATTCAAATTTTTTAAGCATAATTCGTAGAGGTGTGATTGTAAATGTTTGATCTAGTTCTTATTTTCTCATACTAAAATACATAGAAAGCATTAGAAACACGTTTTAGTAAGTAATTTTTATTTTATGTTCTATAAATTATACAGTCTATCTAATTTTAGAAGATTAACTTCCTAATCATGACTTATCATGACATGAATGCTTTTATGATAACATTTGGTTGCATTTTGGTGGAAAAGTTCTCATGCGTAATAAATGATTTCACACTTAATAGTAATACACACACAAAAAGTAATAAACTCTTTCAAATTTGTTAAATATTTTGTCCAGTTTTCAAAGAAAATCTTTACCATTTGTATAATTTATGCTTTACATTTACTAGAGCATAATGTTGCTCTAGTAAATGCAAAGCATAAATTATAATTGTAAATTATAATACTGAAAAATATTGCTTATAATTGAATAAATTTTGAAGATTCATACACATATAACTACAATGCTGGCTATCCAAAATGCAACACCAAGAAGGAAGCATCCAGATGAAGTGAAATGTGCACCAAGCCTTTGCGACGATGAGATATGCAAGTGATTAACATTTCAGCGTAGATGCCCATCACGAGTATCCATAGTGCTATCTGCAAGCCCTATAGAGAAAATAAGACCATTTTGAAATATTGGAATGGTATTTTCGTGCGTTTCTTTTGTGTCAGCAGCTTCAGTATGTATCGTAAAAGAAAACGAGCTTCTTTCCAGCACGTTTCGTAGTTCGATCTAGAATAAATAGTGGCCTAAGTGGCCTATAGGGATTGCGATATATCCTTTAGAGAAATTGGTGAAATTGGCTGGGTGCAGGAAGGAACGGCGGAACGATGGGGCCGATTGCACCCACCTTGTTGCACAATGATGAATGCATGTGCGCATGATGAAGGCATGTGCGCATGTGATGAAGGCATGTGCGCATGACAGTGATGGATCGCTCTGCTACATCACGAATCATATCACGACAAATTTGGTCTGTTGCGCAACTATCGGTGTCCGCACGTCGTTTGCAACAGAGTGGAATGTCCGCATGGCGTCTATTGTGTGCGTTTAACATTGAATCAAAACCACAGGCGTAGTTCGGGGTCACGGGGAATGGTGTGATACAACGGACATGGGGCAACCAAATGGAACGACATTGTTTTCACTGACGTATCCCGCTTCTGCCTGCAACACCACGATCGATGGTCAGATCAGAGTTGGGAGACACCGTGGTGAGATACCACTGAACTCTTGCCTTATGCATCGCATGCTGGTCCTGCACACGGTATAATGCTGCGGGGTTATTGGATACCACTTCGCAACCCCTTAGGTACGCATTATCGATACACTGACCAGCCAGGGCCATATCCCTGAGTTGTTTGCGTGCCTATTGTCCTCTCGTACACCCTCCAAAAAAAGTATTCGAGCAAGAGAGAAATTTCCTACGTTGGTTTCGTATATTAAAAAATATTTAGTCGTAGAATATGAATTAGGATATGTATAAATATGACTTTCCATATTTCTATCAAGTTGTGCGTTTTTCAAAAACTCAATTATTATTCGTAAATCTAAAATAGGAAATTTCTCTCTTGCTCGAATACTTTTTTTGGAGGGTGTACCTTGAGAGCTTGGCAGAAGCTATATTCCAATAGGTTAATGCGCGACCACATGCCGCAAAAAATATTCAATTCTTCATGGACCATCAGATTGAATCGCTTCCTCGACATCTTTGTTCTTCTGATCTACCGACCATCGAATACGTCTGGTCGTGGTTGCAGAACGACTTGTCGAGATACACCACCCGCTTCTACAACAGATCAACTTTGGTAATATGTGCAAGAAGCATGGAATACTATATCCCGTCAACATATTCAAAGCTTCTTTCATTTAACGCAGAGGAATGTAACAGCTTCTATACCCAGCAATGTCGGCGACTGGCACCATCAATACTGATTTCACCAACTTCCTCACTTCGCAAGAGACTGCATTTTCAATCATTTGATCTTTGTGCAGTGCGTTATCTCATAAATAACTTTTACTGAGACATGGCTGGTGCTTCCTGGTGTTACATTTTTGCTGGTCGGCTGTGTAGATACACTGGTAGACAGAGAAAGAAAGAGAGCGGGAGAGAACTTCAATTTCAGTATTATAGAAAAATTCACAATTTTTCAAACGATTTTAGAATTGTATCGTACTATTAATTTTCCGTTTTTAACTAAAAACACCAAAATGCCCTTGCAATGAAATCTAAATTAATTGCTTATAAAATAGTACATTTTATCTTACAAAAATTAATACACGCACCAATTTTATTTAATACTTTATTATTTTTTTTCTCTAATTTTGGACAAGCCATAGATCATAATATTTCACTGAACAAAGCATTTAGCCCATTTATGCCTAGCGCCCCTTTTTTGGGACGGCATTTTCGCTATCATTCGAAAACGTTATTTATTTTTCCGAGCCTTTATTCGCGAGTATTGAACCTCAAATCCACAAAACATTTTAATATGGCCAAGTGGGATGTTGACATTTCAATTTTTATACATAATGATTTTAAATGACATCCTTTGATCCTTTGTTCAAAAAGTTGACATCAGAAATTCATCAATTACTGCTGGTGTTAGCAAAAATCGAAGAAAGTCGCAAAAATATCCAGGCACGAATGGGTTAATGAAACCACCTTTCAATGGCCTAATTTCTCGATGCACTCATTTGACCTATCCATCAGTTTAGCATAGCATTTGGTGACTGTTTCATTTAAAATTCAAATATCTATCTTCAAATTATTCTGTTCCACAGTAATAGGTAATTATCTTAATCAAGTAGCACATGGGTGGAAGCTTAAAAACATGAAGTTTTGAAACAACTACCATTTCCAAACAAATTAAAAACATTGTTAAGCTGGGCATTTGGTTGAATGTCAAGTGCCAATCAATTATTGTGCAATTCAAAATTTGACGCTTTATTTATTCTCCAAATATTTTCGAGGGTAATTAATTGTCGTTGTGAAAAATAAATTATTATTATTCATTAAAAAAGCCCATTGATGTATTTTAGCTGTTTAATTTTCATAGTTAATAGTACAGTGATTATATATACTAAAACTATATAAAAAGAGGTAATCAACGAATGATAAAAAAATAAATAATGCTAGTTTTTTATCATACCTTTTGTATATTATGGTATAATTTATGGTTATGTGAAAAATTCTTCAACAGTACACTTCAATATACAGATCCAATTAAAAAAATATTTGTATTTGTAATTAAAAAAGAGATTTTTTTTCATTACATAGTAGACATTCGAAAATTATAAAGACTTGAAAATCCATTCTTAGCTAACTATTTTTGTGTTTTATCCTTTTTCTATGAATTTCTTACTTGTACTGCATAAATACTTTAAAATTTAACAAAAGATGCAGAATGCAATTGATATAACGTTTAAGATAGCTTACATTGATTTAATATTTTTCTGGACACATTTCCTATTAATGAGACTGTGTAACATACAGTTATATATTCCAACTGAAAGCTTTAATTTATTCAAAGAAAAATACATAGAAAAATTGGATTTCATTAATAGTTCCATATTTTTTATGGAATAACATAAGACCGAAGTTGTTAGTGAGAATTTCCACGGTAAAATTTATCGCTATAAACAGGTTATCTGAATTGAATTAAATTTAACTGAAATGGAATGAATAAAAGGTTACAAAATGGAGGCTTTTACTGTAAATTTTTATAGTAAACGCTTTGACAAAATAAATTATGCAGATATTTATTATAACAAAAATTTAGGAAAAATATCTTAAACATTATAAAAAGAAAATTCCCAATTAAGATTGCTAAAATTTAGCATTTTGTATTAAAACTTTTGTACTAAAAATTATACTTATTTGAAGTAATTGTTTTCAGAAAAAGTACATTCTAATGCATACCAGAAAACAGCCATAAATTATGGAACTTTGCATTATGATCTTTGCTATTTACTTGAGATGCTGTATCAATAACATGTGTTTATTTTAAGTTTTAAACTGCTACACCATCGTAAATTGCTCAAAATCTTTTCTTGACTAACTATTCATAATGATTTACTCTAAGATATTGCTTAAATCGAAAAAAAAAAAAAAAAAAACCAGCTCAAACAGCCTCTCAAAACCTTGTCAAACATCTCAAACAGTGTAAAATAAATAAAGTGATATATATGATTCATAAAGAGCTATGTGTATTACATTATTGCACTTTTTACTTTGCAAATGACCATGAGATTCAAAATAGTATTGGTTGGTAACTGCCTGGAATAAAGAATCTAAGTACTTAACGTAAAACTAATTTAAATAAATTATAAAGGTTTATTTGAGAATATAAGCACTTAGACTTAACAAAAATTAAAATATGTTACATTGCGACTGATGAATATATCAACAGTATTTTAGCAAGGCAATAATAATTCACAAATGTTCAACGGCTACAGAATACTTAATTATTTCTTGACTAACCGACCAAACTGGAAATATATTTATCCAAAAGTTAATGAAAGGAGGTATTCTAATTCAGTACATTACTTAAACTAAAAGACAGGACGTTACTCGTTTTTGAAACTGAATTACATCTAACATGGGCGTTGAGTTGCATTCAGCGAGGTCTAACTTGAACTCCAAAAACGATTCATCATTTCCATTAGTGACTTTAAATTGCATCGGAAGGAGGATACGCCCGACTTCCTGTTAAAAAAGCGTGTGTAAACGACCAGAAACAAGAAAATCATCATCAAATACTCCCCGCACACACCCATTTCTTAAATTTCATCTCAATTTGCTTTTCCCCAAACAGTACGTAAAGCAACGAAATGTAAGAACGAAAAAAATATTATTGACTATCCAAGAACAAAAGTGGTGTCTGCAATAGGGGAAAAAAGAACGATGTCATATTTTACAATTCAATTTATAGAAATTGTTGAATCGTGTGAAAGTATCCATTTGATAAATTTAACCTTTTACTTGCCAATGTTCCCAATTGGGAACATCAAATTAAAAAAAATTATTCAAAATTAAATTTTATCTATATTGACTTGAAAAAATTAGCATATAAAGTTAAAAGATGAGATAATTTTTTGAAACAGAAGTTGTATTTCTATCATTAGTGGGAAACTGGACATTTTCCTAAATTTTTACAGAGCTATCTTGATACATCCCACCCCTTCAAACTTTTATATCTTTAATTAAATTTATAAAAATAAATCTTTTATTAATTCTTAATACTTCACTAATTAATTAAACCACCTATCGGTATATTCCGTTTCTGAAACTAACGTAAAAGTAGAGTCAGAAATGGCCAATGCTCCCAATTGGGAACACACTGAAAAATTTATGAAATATTTTTCCCCATTTAAATGACTAATATACTTTAACTAACGCATTAGAAGACAAAATATGAATAAATAAATGAATAAATATTTAAAATATACCGGGATATCGATTCAGTCTGTAAAAGGCTAATTACTGTCATATTTTTGCTTACAAAATTTTATCATGCTGTTTTGGCAATATTGGTTAAAAAAAAAAATATTATTAGAACGAAATGATGCTGTTATAGATTAAAGCAAAATAAATGGATTCGTTTCTTAATGTTCATTATACGTTGTTCAGTAGAAATCCCTTCTCCACAAATCTTGATTCACAATATTTTATTCAGAAAGACCTATCGGATCTGGTGGTTGCAAGCGTGGTTCAGCTGTGGAGTACAGGTAAAGTGATAAAAATTCAACAGTACCAATAAAACTTCACATGGGATAAACATACCTTTGGTATCCATAACGAACGACATGACTAATTTAACTTCAGTTAAAATTTACTAACCAATCAAAGGTTAAATAACTTTGAAAGATGCTGCTGCAGGGCATCAAAAATCAGTGATAAAACGAACAAATTGAAATCAACTGGAGGATGGTGATAAACAAACAAAAAAAAATCTTGCAAGGTTTCTAAAGCAGAAACTTGTGGTTTTAGAACAGTGATATTGCTCGGATACTTTTTTAATGAGTAAAAAGCTATTACTTGAATAAAAAGAAGAAAAAAAAAAGAAATTTTGGTATTCAAACTAAGGAAATAAAAATACGAAAACGAAAAGTTAAATGAATTTAAACAAATTAACGGCTATATTCACGGTCTACCTCGAACGCCGACTTACAGCAAACTCTCGGTCAAACACTCAAATGATATATCATTTGAATAATTTAAGCGTTCGACCGAGAGTTTGCTGTAAGCCGGCGTTCGAGGTACACAGTGAACATGGTCCTTAACCCTTTAAAGTGCAGTGATCCCACTCTGGGAACACCCAACTCTGACATTTTGACTGTTGCCAGTCACGAAGAATAGATTTGCTTTCTATAAAAATAGTTGCGGGTGACATAGCTCCACGAAAATCCTTTACTTTTTAGCACGTCATTTCCCGTAAAAAAATTGTCACGATTATTTTTAACAGCACTGACGTCTTTTGAAAAATGGAAGAATGCAAGAACAGCTGGATAGATTGCCCGATGCTGAAAATAGGGAAGCCGTTGCCATCGCTCGACTTAACTACCAGCAAGATAGCGGACGATCGAAACGTTCATCGCGTGCCACAGATCTAGAGACTCTTTTTTGACGCAGCTGGCTGTGCGCGGGCGCAGCCAGCTGCGGGCCCGCCGGCACAGCCAGCTAAACACACTACAAAACTTTTTAGATCTGATTTGGATTTTTTTATGTGTTCTTAATTACTGCGCTTTACTTCACACACATTTTTACACAATTTTCTATCGAGATTACCTACAGAGAAAAACAACTTGAGAGACGTTCTCCCATTTAAAATGTGGTTTACTTTTCGTTTCGAAGGTCACCATTTCCAACAAGAACACGTCAGTAAAGATTAATTCCGCGATATTTCAATCTCTGCTCATTCACGGAAAACCTGTTCCCCCCATTCAGTAGCTTTAATTGTAAAACAAATTTCGTGCATTCTAGAATGCACATCCTATTCAGTTTTACTTTTGTTTTAATTTAACTCTGGTTATTTGTCAAATGGTAGATGCATTCAAACTTTTTTTTTTTATTATTTGAGTTTTGGTTTTTACTGAAGGCAGTTTTGTTTCCGTTTTACTTATCATGGTTGGATATTCAAGGTGATGCTAAAGCCGTGATTGCCTTTAATTATTATTTCCTTTGTGGCAGATGGAATGATGGATTGTAATTGTGATGAATCGAAGAGAGAAATGTATCTTTATATGTATAAAAATGATGATTGTAATTATTATTGATATACAATAGTTCATACGTACAAAAATCAGTGAAATGAATAAACTTTCACATTTCTGAATGGAAATCAGTGCAATAATGTGTATTGCGTAAATATTCATATACGCAGAAAAAATTACAGGGTCATTTTTATCATTAAATAGAATTATATTCTATAAATGATTCAATGAGTGCAAATGAGTGTAATCTAAGAAATCTGCAAAATGATTTTCTGGAGAAATTCTTCGGGAACAATTTCAGAGTTCTTAAGGCCAGTTTTCCTCAAGCATGATATATCACATACGAAAGTCCATCCAATGTGAATCATTCAGAATAGTCATCCAGATTTGATGATCCTTGTTGGGATATTTTCATATAGGTCGGCGGTTTCACCTTACGTGCACTGTCACTATTGCGGGTGCCCAAACACTCCTAACAACGAGGCTCCCAATTAAACATCGTATGGGGTGAAGGAAATCGTAGGATCATTTCTGTACATTTTTTTACTGCATTTGCACTCTACATGAATCATCAGTTCAGGAAATGGCTTTTTCATTTCTCGTTTTCGGGAGTCAAAATGTTTCATCGTTCATCTTTACTGTACACTCTGAATGAAACAAAGGGAAGGCGATCCATGATTATCACTTTGGATAATTCCTTGAAGATGAACATCAAAAGTGATAAGTAAAAATACAGAATTCGAGTTGCGAAAAGAAGAAATGTTCACAAAAGCGTCTAAATTGCAACAATTTTAAACTGAAATGAAAGATGCATTACCGCTTTCGGCGTAGGCGTAACCTACTATGAGCAGAACCCTCCTAAAAACTCAAGAACATTAAGATATCACCTATTTGAATTTTTTTTTTTTTATTATAGGACACACAGTTGCCCTCTCCCTCAATGTTGCATGCCAATTTTTGTCAATGCAGCAGTCTACTAAAAAACTTACACAATGGGATTCTACAAACAGAAGTAACTGTTTGCCCAATATGCAAAAATATGTGGAACAACAATGCTTTTTAAGAATGTATCAATAATAAATATAAAAGAATTCACTCAACAGTGCATTAACGGAACTCTTACACTAAACCTGCTCCCTTACACTAAACCTCGCTCTCTATTTCAGAGGGTTCGTATATCGTCTCTCGTTTGACCCATTTTCCGAAGTCTCAATATTAGAGCCTATTTCTCAATCTGTAGCTCCAAGGATATAAGGCGAGCTAGGACAGAGAACGTTGCACTGTTTTCTGTTAGATAACACTTCGTTATCGCCAGCAGAATCCTTCTCTGCATCTGATTAAGACGCAGCTGCAATCGCCTCATCCCACCAGGCACAAAGATCGCAACATTCTATACACGGTTCTGCTCAGACCGTGGATACTTAGGTGGTATTGCTAGTGCCATAGAATTCTTCTGTTGATTAAACACCACGCCCAGAAACCTCCTAATTTCTCTCAAAACTAAATTCCTTCTTAAACTTTACTATTTTCCTCCGAATCAGATTACAGGGGTGGTTCTCGGAGTCGGCGGCCTCCTCATCCTTTGAGCTCCTATATGAAGTCAAACCGTTTTCGCCGGACTGAACTCGAATTTGTAGAGTTCACTCCATATCTGCAGTATAGCGAGCGTTTCTGTAGCCTAGAGGCCGTGCTGGCGCATTGGGAGCATCCATTACCACTGAAAAGTCATCCGCATAAGCTTGCAGACGTACTCCATCTGAAAACTACAGCTTTAGGACTGCATTAGACACGATGTTCCAAAGAAAGGGTACTGAGTAGGAACTCCTTGGACATATTTTGTGTACCTATGTCCATTCTCCGAGATCCCTCAACAGTATGCTACCTCTCTTGCTGTTAAGAAAGTGCTCCCCATCTTGCATAGATTTCTAGGGCAGCCTGTTATCGCAAGAGGTATTGTATGTATGGTAACCATGAATTATTAAAAGAACCTTCAACATCTAAGAAAATCATATAGGTATGTTCCCAATGATCTATTTACTTCGGCCGATCTCTTCATAGCGGATATAGCCGCTTCCGTACATTGTAATAAAACATACGTAGCTCAATGGGTTTCAACAAAAACTACTACTTGTTGAAATCAATTTTAATTTTTTACCCAACGGGATGGCACGATTTTCTCATCAAGAATTTTGCCACAACTAAGGCCCGAAATTACTGGCCATTTTATTATGGGGGCACCCAGTGGGCAGTCAGCGTTGCTCCATTTGAAGGGACGGACAAGTACACATCCAAGCTCAAGCCGGGAATCGTACCTGGACCCAAAGTGTAATAGAATAGTCCTTTAGCCCCTACACCACTTGCACGGCGATTTTAAAATATATGTGACAACAATGCGTTTGAATACTGTATTAATATTAAATCCCCAATGAATTTACTCAAGTCTAAACATGAAAACACATTTAATTGTGGCAAAAAGAAATGATTATTGAAATTAGTGAATTGGGCGAAGATAATGCTTCTTAATAACGTATTAGTAATAAACATTAAAACAATGGACTCAGCACTGTACTGAAACATTGTAACGTGAGCAGTTTCAAGAAAGGAAAGTAACTGTTGAACTAAGTACAAAACTATCTGCGACAACAATCCTTCTTAATAAAGTATCAATAATAAAGATTAAAACAATGGACTCAAAACTCTAATAAAACATAATAACAGAGACAGTTTCAAGAAAGAGATGTAGTAATTGAAATGACTGCAAAAATATATGTGAAAATAATGTTTTTTTCAAAATAAACGGAGTGATACAACAAAGAATGTATCAATAATAAGCACTAAAAACTGAACTCCACAGTCTACTAAAACAAACATGACACAATTTATTTTAACAACGATATTATTGGTTGAAATTAAGGCTAAAATATGTGTGACAACAATGCTTTTTTAAGAAAGTAATAATAATAATATTGATACAATGGAATTGTCAGTCTATTTAACATAACACAATGGGTTTGAACAAAGAAGTTCGTTTGTTTGTGTGATTATGGCAAAGCTACGCTAGGACGATCTGCGAAGGATGGAGGTGCTTTGGTAAGAGGACTTTCTAAGGGGTTCTAACGCGTATTCACGTTACATCTGGAGAAAACTCTAACAAAACTCCAGAACGTTAGACCGACAGCAGCGTGATGAGACTCGAAATCGGGACCTTCACACTTCGACCGTCTACTATTTTCAGTGACATAACCACTGTGCAATAGTGAGGCTGAACAAAGAGAAGTAATTGTCGAACTTAATGAAAAAAATATGAGCGGCAGCAATGCTTTTTAAGAACTTAATAATAAAAATAATGAAAGAATAGACTCAACACCATATTAAAACAAACATTACTCAATAGGTTATAATAAAGAGAACATATGGTTGAAATAGATGCAACATCTGTACAAAATATACAAAAGCATCCCTTAAAACTGTGTCACTTCAAACAATTAACTCAACAGTCTACTAAAAAATAACTCATTTCGTTTCAACAAAGAGAAATAATTATAGAAATGAGTGCAAAAATAAGTATTTGTGACAAGAATGATTTTTAAGAATATATCCACAGTAAATATTGAAAAAAAAACTCAAAAGTCTGCTAAACGATAACAACATATTTAATTGCGACAAAAGTAGTTGTTGAAAATCAGTGAAACAACAAAGTGTGCAACAAGAATTCGTTTCAATAATGTATCGATAATAAACATTGAAACAATCGATTCAGCAGTCTACTAAAATATAAAACCCATCTACTCCATTCAACAAAGAGAAGTAATCTTTGAAATCTGTACAACAACCATGCTTTTTAATAATGTATTCATAAAAAATCTTGAAACAATGGACTAAACGGTCTAATAAAGCATAATAACGGAATGGGTATCAACAATGAGAAGTTATTGTTGGAATCCATGCAAAAATATGTGCGACAAGAATGGTGTCAATAATAAAGACGTAATGAAGAAGAATGTATCAAAGTAAACATAGAAGGAAATTCCTAAGTAACTGTTGAAATAATAGCAAAAGAACGAGCGATAACAATGCCTTATAAGAACGCAATTATAAATACTAGTTGTCTGCCAGTGGTCGAAATTCAACGATAAAGCATTACTTTTTTTAATTTGAGTGTGAATAAAGTTCTTCTGTCAAAGAATATGTCTCACCATTCCGTATACACTGGAACCTACTAAAGTGACCTCCTTGGCTAAGAGACTATCTGTCTTTAGTGACCACTTTAGTACAATTTCACTTTACAACCACCACACTTTTCTGTGAAGGCGATGTTTTTGTAAAAACTGTATCATATTTTGCTAAATACAAAGGCATATATGATATAAAGGCATCATAGGGTCATCTCCCTATACCGACCTTGGTTTTCACGCATTCACTTTGCATTTTGAACAATTTAAGCTAATGTAAAATGTCTAGTGGCCCCCTCCGAAAACTGAGCCTGGTGGTTGGTGTATTTTTATTCATTAGGTGGTTGTATCCTCGGCTAAAGGCCCATTATGTTTGAAGTTATAAAATCTTAAAAAGTCGAATGATTCAAGTCTACTTGCTGAGGCGTACCACTGACCATGTATGAAACCTTGCTGCCTCAATAAATTTGCCCTTTTTTCGAAATATTGTCCTTGAGGTTTATTTAATATTATCGCAAATGCAGATATATTTGGAAATTGAGTTTTTTGAAAGGATATGGTAAAATAGTACCAGAATATTTTCTAAGTGGAATTGAAATTATTTTATTGCCTGCGGTTCCAGTTCGAACTTCGCAATCAATAGCATTACGATGTATAAACTTGATGCGCATTCCTGTTCCATGGACTAATGCTTCCTTTGTATTTAAGTTTCTTAGTAGTATAAAGATGCAATTTACTAACTTATGTGGTGGCAAACTCTGTTATTTTTTTTTTTTTTAGCCAGGTGCAAATCCCGCTAACTGTTTTTCCTGAGAAACGTTTAAAGACTACTTCTGAAACATTGTCTTTTCCCCAAAAAAAGGCGAAAATTTTAATCTGTATACAAAATAGTATTTAGATACAGAATTAAATAAATACCAAAATATCAATATACCGAAAAGAAATTTGTATGCTTATTGGCTACATAATGGGGAATTTCTGAAAACGTGTGGAATTGAATAAAAATACGAAATTAAATTAAACTTCCAAAATATGGAAAGGGATAAACAACTATGTACTGGAAATTGCTTTAGGTTTATAAGAATTTCGCGCAGATCACAATTATGTGGGTATTTTTCACTTGCTCCCGGCTAACCGAAAAGAAAAAAAAAAAAAAACCAAAACACTCACAGACAAAGAATTTAAAAACTCTACTGGATAGTTATTAATTTCACTGTCATCGTAGCAAATTATATAACGTAGCTACGGTGATATGTTCTCTATTCATCAGATATTTGACAGGGGCGGATCCAGAAATTACTCAAGCAGGGGGCGATTTTGTACCTGAAACAGGGGGGTAGAATGCGCAAAATCACTTTATAATTAATTGATATAATCAATTATACCAATTAATGTAATTAATTATTTGATTGATAAAATCTATATATCAGCGATGATTAAAAAGGACAGGGAGTAGTACCCGCAATACACCCCTTAGAAAATGGCTTCATAATTTTCATTATACTTTCATAATATATTTTAATAGATTATAACAGATTTTTGGACTTCGCCCAGGCGGGGGTGATCACCTCCACCACCCTCCCCTTGGATCCACGCCTGATATTCGATTATTAACATTAATAAAAGTTCAATCATCAATTTCAGGTTCTATTATAACTGACTTCAATATGTTATATGGGAGGATGTTTTCGGAATTATTTCCATACACTTCATTAATAATATTATTTTCACTCCCTCTTAATTGCTGAGGTATTTCTTCAATAATTTTGGAGAAAATTTGTTTTAGCATACTGCCTGGCGGGAGGTTATGAAGAAATTGTAGAATTGGCGCGTTTCTTCGCAGCGTCTCTTGGATTCCGACTTGCCCGGAACGAAGAGTAAATATTATTCTCTCTTCCAAGGTTTTTCAACTGCTTTTAAACATGGAATTTACAACACTTCACGCACTTATCGCCGTCTAAAAAAAGTCGCCAAGCGCATTGCTAAAGCACATTTTAGTCATTGGCGTATCACGAAACTGGGGAATAATTCCACTTTTTGCAAATTTTTTTGTAATACTATAATCCTATAGTAATGCCGAAACTAAGCGTTGTTATTCCAAAATTAACACAACAATGGAACCATCAGCCGACTTGGCGCGAAATACTGCGTGCAAAATTACTTCTCTAATTTTTTATCGTGCATTAGCATACTACACAAAAATTTTAACATTCGCAGAAACAATTCCATACGAACTTTAACTGCGCCGAATTTCACGGTCATCCGTTCGCATAGTGCGCCGCAAAAGGGACACTAAG
>JAWZYV010000790.1:0-18842 GCA_038373885.1 Cheiracanthium punctorium | reverse complement strand
TTCAATTTTCTCCATCAAATGATACAGCATTTGGATAAAGATGACTTGCTAAGACACTTGGATGTGTGTGTAAATTCATGTCACTCAAAATGAACTCGATTAAATCCACACCATTGTAAGCAAAGCACCGCAAGGTCATCAGAGCCTCCATCAGAATGGTGCTTGGAGAAATTTTCTCACATTTTCTTTTCTTAAATTTTTACTTCCATCTGCCTGGTCCATCCAAATTCCTCCAATCATGAAAAAATTATTTCCGTCCTTTGGTTATCCTTCGTCACTACTTGTTTAAGTTCAAATAATCTACTTTGGGCTTCTGCAGCAAGTGAGGCTGGGCCAATTTTTCTGTCTAAATGGAACTCCAGGCCTTCTTATTGTGTTATAACCGTTTGTCAAAAAACTATGTATACCTGTCACCGGAATAAGTTTCCTGGTCGAGTACTTTCCAGTAGATGCAAGTCTGCAAACTCTTCTTTCATCACGTAAGGACAAAGTTTTAGATTTTGCCATGTTATTCTTTTTTACCTTAATTGTCTTTCAAATTAAAAAAGTCGTCGACTACAGTATTTGATCCTCGTATTTTTATGGCTACTCATCCATGTTGAAAGAAGAGCTTTAATCTGCTGTCTTTCATGATCTGTTAACTTCATACCTTTTTGCCCTCTTCACAAAGAGCACCAAAACTCCCAAGAAATGTACGATAAATTTTCAAATTTAAGAGTTGTCACAGTTTGAGCAATTTCAGTAATATTGATACGAATTTTCGGTTTGTTCTGGTTTCCAGAGGTCAAAATTAAATCCAATATTCGCATTCTACATTAAATCCTAAATTATTAAATTTTGCATTTTATTGCATCAAAATCGATTATCTAGAGCAGGCGATGGGGAGTTTGGTGTTTTCTCCATTGCTTAACAGGGTTTTCTAGAAATTTCAGTGCTAGAGCTTATCTGATGTTACTTTTGCAGTATGTTGCCAAGCTGGATGACATTTCGGACAATTATGCAGTAGCCTAACATTACGCATTGCCATTTCCATGATCGTCAGAATTCATGCTTTATGGGTGGATCTTCAAGAAATGGCTCTTTCTGGAATCTTCTGCCCACCTTCTGCGGTACCTACAAATGGTGGCAGGACAGGCAAGCAGAGTTAGTTGTCATCGAAGTTTGCTGCATTACTCTGTGAATTGTGCTATTGGCAGCGATATTTTGCTTGATTTTGAGTGCTGGCTGTGAATTCTTGCTCAGACCTGAAAGACTGTATATGATTTCTCTCTCGAGTTCCCACCGAAATTGAGCCTGTGGATGTGTTTTATTTCGTGCGTGAAATACACCATCTGTGAAAGCTTTTGTACTGAGCAGACTTTCACAAGCACCTTCCTGGCTGCTAATGCTTGTGAATTATGTACAGCTGATTGTTTGACGAAGCTCTAGAAGCAATAAAATTTGTTTCATCCTGACAAGTGGACTTTTTACTAGAATTTTCTACATGCACTGAACTTCAGAATGACAATCTGAAAAATTAGCAGCGTTTTCTGCAACAATATTTAATCCTGTATATCTATTTTTTAAAAATTACCTGTGCCTTAAATGTTTTTAATCAAGCTGAATATAACAGTATTGTGTATATAGTACTACTATTTTCTGATCATTATATAATGTAAACAGATTTTGTAAATTATTTCTTGGACTGTATTAACTTGAATTATTGTAATGTTGTATTAAAATGTATCTCTGGTGTCGTCTCTTTATTTAAAAGTACAGATGTATCACAAAGGATTAATTAAATATCTGTGTTTACTACAGTATAGAAATTGTTATCCAGAATGGTCAGGACCAGATGTACTCTCGATAATTGGTTGTTTATGAACACGACATCCACTGATTTGAGCATGCACGTTACTCTACTTTTGATTATAATTAAACATTAATTGCTAATTTACTTGAGTAATAATATAGAAAGTTTAGAAAATGATATCTATAAGAACTTCTTGAAATCTTAGTCACACACACTGAAATAAATTAAAACACCTTGCCCGATTGCTTACATTTAAAATTCTAGTTGGACTCGAAATGAAAAAACAAAAATGCAAGGGGGGGGGGGTAAGCTCATTACAGGATCCCTTTTTAATTAATTTTTTGGAACAATTTATCAATTTTTGATAGTTTAAAGTTCAAGAATAAGTCTAACTTTATACTCGGCGCTGGTATGAGAATGTGATTCATCAATTAAATCTTGTTCAATGCCTCTGATATTTAGCAAGTTCAGTGCATCTTGAATTAGAAATTTTTTCTTCATTCTTTAAAGAAACTCAAACTTCTGAATGCTGATAAATAATGCTTTCTTTGGGAAAAAATAGGAATTTAATAAACTGAAAAATATGAGGGAGAAACCAGATAACTGGTTTCTGATTAGAGGTTCCATACTGTGCACTACATTATGTTTGCAAAGATCATGCATCAAAATGACCTGTACCTCAAATCAATTTACCTCCACTAAATTGTAATAAATTTTCACGGCACTCGATAATAGGAAACTTTCTAGTTTTTTTCAAGTAATGTATATAATACATACTTTATAAACGCAAATTTAAAACTAACTTATCCAAATTGTAAAAAAAGAAAATCCAAATATGGGTGCATTGAACTAAAATTTTTCTAGTGACTTTCCTACATCATTAACTGTAAATTTTGAAAATGATTTTTTTCTGAATTGATATACTTGGCCTCTTCATACTCGTGTTTTTCGACCATTCAGGATCACCCTTTTCTGATTTTGATCAAAAAAACTCATTTGGGTAGTCGTGTATAATCTCGGTGGTGTGCCAAGGTGAAGGATTGCTTTGCCAAAATAAATGTCCGACACATGAAAATATTGACAGTTTGGAATTGGCAACAGTTTGGTAGGACATTTGAAAATGGCACATCCCACCCAAATTTAAAAAATGCTGTGAAACAAATGTTGCTTTTACTATGATCAGTCATATGATAAAAATACAGAGGAATAATACTAAACAGCATTACGAGATTATATACAAATAATTTAAACATTTGTTTAAAGCTTTGGATTGTTCTAACTTTAGTCCCCCCCCCTTCTTGCTAATTATATTATGGTATCGTCCTTCCTTATTCTGTAGCACAGCTTTCCATTCTGATAAGAGTCCGAGATATGTCTCTCCCAGTGCCGAACCTTCATCCAAAGATATTTTATAAACTTTTAAAGCATCCTTAGCGCTGTCACTATCAGTCTGTATCTTGCGACTTGTACAGTTGTGTCATTGTCAGTCAAACCTCTAAAGCAGAGTTTCTTAAACTTTTTGGTGAGGGCAACCCCATAATATTTATGAAAATTTTGTGGGACACCAAAGCATTGCGCAAATGGGACACGCGCGTAAATGAAACTGTCCGTTTCTTTCACTAGTACAGCAATATACTGCTGCATTTTTACGGCATTCATTTTAAGTCGTTGAACAATGGGAAAATTGTAAATAAGTAACAAACTTCAAAATTTAACGCAATTTTAAAAATTAATTCAATGATTAGGGTCCATTCAAACATTCTATCTTCAGTCTGTCCCTTAAGTGCAGCCACTTGGAAGGTCACTGCTGAGAAAACACGCTTATTTCTCTTAACATCACATATGCGAGGATTAAGTATCAATGGCAAGCAGGGGCGTAGCCCCCGAAATGCGCCCCTTTACTTAGCTTACAATTGGATACCCAGCGCCCCCCCCCTCCCTTGAAATAAAATCCTGGCTACGCTACTGATGGCAAGGGCATGTGTGTTTTTGAATTATGAAATCCTGGCAAAATAGTCAGCACCGCAGAGCAAAACAGTTCTTCAGTTTTCTGTAGATTGGATCGACACTGACTTTAATAACATTTTTGTCTTTAACGACCATAAGGCTGAAAATGTCATAAAATTATTATAACATTTTAAAGAAATGTCAAAATTGCTAAACTTTTTGGCGACCTTGGCTGCGGATCCCGCGTCCCCAGTTGGGGTCGCTACCTACAGTTTAAGAAACTCTGGTCCAAAGATTGTTATCATCAGCGTCCACAAATTGTAAACTATCACTTTTTTCGCGTGAAAATGGCTTATTTAGTTTCACAGAGTGGTTATACTGAGGTTTTCGGGAACTGGCAGCTGCCAGGACAGATTCCACCGTTTACAAAGTTTTAGAACCTTGCCGATTTTGGGTCTTCTATAGTACAGGGTGGCTATAATTAATAGTTCCACTATGAAACGGTCAGAAGAGGAAAACTACTGGACCCAGTGTTATCGAACTTGGTAATCGTATAAAGGGGGGGGGGCATGGGAATTCATTACCTACTGAAAAAAAAAAAATTAAAAAATCCACCACCAGAGGGAAAATGGTGCTGTGTGCGATATTGCTAAACAAAATAAGACATGGGTTTAAAATGTTTATCATTTTTGAAAGTGTTACAGAGCATATTCAATGGGTGCCCACCATTCTCAGAGAGCCATTTGAATTGTATTGTGGTATTCTCAACGGCAGCTTTTGGCATATCGGGAGGCGTATAACAATACATGTCGGTGTGTATCGCAGCTCCCAATTTCGACAAAATAGTTTTGATGATCGCCATAAATAGTGCTTTTCGGATAACCCAGTTTCGTTTGAACCAATATCTCCACATCTTATTTCATTTACCAATATGGCATACAGTGCCATTTCCCCCCTGTTGGTAAGTTTTTGAATTACTTTTTCACGGATAATGAATTCCCAATGACCTCCTAAAGGAGCGATTACCAAGCATAACATTGGGTCCGGTAGTTCTCCTTTTCTGACCGTTTCAAAGTGGAACTTGATCTATACCCACCCTGTGCTGTAAAATTTTAATGAATTTGATTGGCTCGCTTCGTTTCTGTCTTTCAAGGGATATTTCTTAATTCTGCAGATGAACTGTTTCTTTTAAAGAGTAAAGGCATAGAATAATGATATTTTTTTAGCCACAACCTTATACCGGGTGATTCAAAATAAATGTTAAGGCGATTATTTTTTAAACCGTAAGTGATCGAAACGTACTTCCAATTAGAAAAGTTTGTGAAATAAATGCCATATCTGAACGCTACTCTTAATTTGACAAAGATCCCATTCTTGGGAAAAGCAATTAAATGTGTCATGTGTGAAATGAACATGTACAGTTTTTCCTAAAATGATCGGTACTGCTTTATGAAATGAGCGATAATGTAGTCTTGGGGGGGGGGGTCATCCACTGATTACATCACTCTTCTAGAGAAGGAATTTTAAAGTGTTAAAGAGAATGGTAAAATAATGGTGTAGAGTTACTATGGTGTGGTAACTTTCACTGGAAACTGCCAGGATAGTTCTAACTAAATTAGGATTTGAGGAGTCAACTGTGTCTATCGGGTGACTATTAACATAAATGAACGTCAGTTGAAAAGTAATCGCATTTTTCTCACTTTGGAGATATCCCCTTATTGCTTGCAACAAATGCCAAAATTTTCAAATTCATATATCGGTAACTATTCCATGCAGGGACACGGGATTTGTTTTATTCATTTTATTAGGCAAAGAGCAACATTCTTCTAAATATAAAGGGTAGGAAAGGAAGGACCGTATAAAAATTAAATTTCGTATTTTAATATGTTTACAACCCCCTGTAAAATAATTATCATACATGAAAGCTACTCTTAGTTTGACGAACTTTTCTAATTGGAAGTATGTTTCGATCACTTACGGTTTAAAAAATAATCGCCTTGACATCTATTTTGAATCACCCGGGGTAGGGTGTCGTTAAACAGTGGTAACGCGCTTTGATTCTTTATCTGTTACAGATAAATGGGCAACGTAAATAGAAAAAATTTCCTCTGGCAAAAAGTGACACTTTTAAAATTTGTATGTGCCCCCACCAGTACAAAAAACTCCTAATTGGTGAAATGTGTCATATACGCTAATGAGGTGATATACAAAATTTTAACCTTTCATTTTAAGACATCTCGGAGATACCTATCAACAAAGCGGATTGTGGCGTATTCGTGAATTTGAAACAGGGCCGTGCGGTAGATTTACTCAGTATGATGCGAGTCTTCAAAATGCCGCCTCTTCAGTATAAAGGGGGGGTAAGCGGTTCAACCCCCCCCCGAAAAAAATTAACATGAAATCCATTACTTTTTCATTTTTAACGAAATGATTACATTTAATGTCATCTCCCGTTAAAGGAAATCTGTGTACGCCACAGCACCCCCTAAATGTTTCTTCCTTAAAATAAATGCTCATTATGATTTAAAAGCAAAACTACACAAAATGTACAAATGCTATATTTATTTGACTAACATTAACAACAAACTAAAATTTGGAAACACAGGTCGGAAAAAAAGCTAATGCTTTGCGAAAAAATTTCGGCGTGCGACCCCACATGACGTCAAATACGTACCCCCTTTCCCTTTGTTCGAAAACCGAGTGAAATCCACACTGGCAAGGAAATACCCGCGATTTTAATCCTCTACTACCTACAATACTAAAATTTGGAAACACACGTCGGAAAAAAAGCTAATGCTTTGCGAAAAAATTTCGGCGTGCGACCCCACATGACGTCAAATACGTACCCCCTTTCCCTTTGTTCGAAAACCGAGTGAAATCCACACTGGCAAGGAAATACCCGCGATTTTAATCCTCTACTACCTACAATACTAAAATTTGGAAACACACGTCGGAAAAAAAGCTAATGCTTTGCGAAAAAATTTCGGCGTGCGACCCCACATGACGTCAAATACGTACCCCCTTTCCCTTTGTTCGAAAACCGAGTGAAATCCACACTGGCAAGGAAATACCCGCGATTTTAATCCTCTACTACCTACAATACTAAAATTTGGAAACACACGTCGGAAAAAAAGCTAATGCTTCGCGAAAAAATTTCGGCGTGCGACCGCACATGACGTCAAATACGTACCCCTTTCCCTTTGTTCGAAAACCGAGTGAAATCCACACTGGCAAGGAAATACCCGCGATTTTAATCCTCTACTACCTACAATACTAAAATTTGGAAACACACGTCGGAAAAAAAGCTAATGCTTTGCGAAAAAATTTCGGCGTGCGACCCCACATGACGTCAAATACGTACCCCCTTTCCCTTTGTTCGAAAACCGAGTGAAATCCACACTGGCAAGGAAATACCCGCGATTTTAATCCTCTACTACCTACAATACTAAAATTTGGAAACACACGTCGGAAAAAAAGCTAATGCTTTGCGAAAAAATTTCGGCGTGCGACCCCACATGACGTCAAATACGTACCCCCTTTCCCTTTGTTCGAAAACCGAGTGAAATCCACACTGGCAAGGAAATACCCGCGATTTTAATCCTCTACTACCTACAATACTAAAATTTGGAAACACACGTCGGAAAAAAAGCTAATGCTTTGCGAAAAAATTTCGGCGTGCGACCCCACATGACGTCAAATACGTACCCCCTTTCCCTTTGTTCGAAAACCGAGTGAAATCCACACTGGCAAGGAAATACCCGCGATTTTAATCCTCTACTACCTACAATACTAAAATTTGGAAACACACGTCGGAAAAAAAGCTAATGCTTTGCGAAAAAATTTCGGCGTGCGACCCCACATGACGTCAAATACGTACCCCCTTTCCCTTTGTTCGAAAACCGAGTGAAATCCACACTGGCAAGGAAATACCCGCGATTTTAATCCTCTACTACCTACAATACTAAAATTTGGAAACACACGTCGGAAAAAAAGCTAATGCTTTGCGAAAAAATTTCGGCGTGCGACCCCACATGACGTCAAATACGTACCCCCTTTCCCTTTGTTCGAAAACCGAGTGAAATCCACACTGGCAAGGAAATACCCGCGATTTTAATCCTCTACTACCTACAATACTAAAATTTGGAAACACACGTCGGAAAAAAAGCTAATGCTTTGCGAAAAAATTTCGGCGTGCGACCCCACATGACGTCAAATACGTACCCCCTTTCCTTTGTTCGAAAACCGAGTGAAATCCACACTGGCAAGGAAATACCCGCGATTTTAATCCTCTACTACCTACAATACTAAAATTTGGAAACACACGTCGGAAAAAAAGCTAATGCTTTGCGAAAAAATTTCGGCGTGCGACCCCACATGACGTCAAATACGTACCCCCTTTCCCTTTGTTCGAAAACCGAGTGAAATCCACACTGGCAAGGAAATACCCGCGATTTTAATCCTCTACTACCTACAATACTAAAATTTGGAAACACACGTCGGAAAAAAAGCTAATGCTTTGCGAAAAAATTTCGGCGTGCGACCCCACATGACGTCAAATACGTACCCCCTTTCCCTTTGTTCGAAAACCGAGTGAAATCCACACTGGCAAGGAAATACCCGCGATTTTAATCCTCTACTACCTACAATACTAAAATTTGGAAACACACGTCGGAAAAAAAGCTAATGCTTTGCGAAAAAATTTCGGCGTGCGACCCCACATGACGTCAAATACGTACCCCTTTCCCTTTGTTCGAAAACCGAGTGAAATCCACACTGGCAAGGAAATACCCGCGATTTTAATCCTCTACTACCTACAATACTAAAATTTGGAAACACACGTCGGAAAAAAAGCTAATGCTTCGCGAAAAAATTTCGGCGTGCGACCCCACATGACGTCAAATACGTACCCCCTTTCCCTTTGTTCGAAAACCGAGTGAAATCCACACTGGCAAGGAAATACCCGCGATTTTAATCCTCTACTACCTACAATACTAAAATTTGGAAACACACGTCGGAAAAAAAGCTAATGCTTTGCGAAAAAATTTCGGCGTGCGACCCCACATGACGTCAAATACGTACCCCCTTTCCCTTTGTTCGAAAACCGAGTGAAATCCACACTGGCAAGGAAATACCCGCGATTTTAATCCTCTACTACCTACAATACTAAAATTTGGAAACACACGTCGGAAAAAAAGCTAATGCTTCGCGAAAAAATTTCGGCGTGCGACCGCACATGACGTCAAATACGTACCCCCTTTCCCTTTGTTCGAAAACCGAGTGAAATCCACACTGGCAAGGAAATACCCGCGATTTTAATCCTCTACTACCTACAATACTAAAATTTGGAAACACACGTCGGAAAAAAAGCTAATGCTTCGCGAAAAAATTTCGGCGTGCGACCCCACATGACGTCAAATACGTACCCCCTTTCCCTTTGTTCGAAAACCGAGTGAAATCCACACTGGCAAGGAAATACCCGCGATTTTAATCCTCTACTACCTACAATACTAAAATTTGGAAACACACGTCGGAAAAAAAGCTAATGCTTTGCGAAAAAATTTCGGCGTGCGACCCCACATGACGTCAAATACGTACCCCCTTTCCCTTTGTTCGAAAACCGAGTGAAATCCACACTGGCAAGGAAATACCCGCGATTTTAATCCTCTACTACCTACAATACTAAAATTTGGAAACACACGTCGGAAAAAAAGCTAATGCTTTGCGAAAAAATTTCGGCGTGCGACCCCACATGACGTCAAATACGTACCCCCTTTCCCTTTGTTCGAAAACCGAGTGAAATCCACACTGGCAAGGAAATACCCGCGATTTTAATCCTCTACTACCTACAATACTAAAATTTGGAAACACACGTCGGAAAAAAAGCTAATGCTTTGCGAAAAAATTTCGGCGTGCGACCCCACATGACGTCAAATACGTACCCCCTTTCCCTTTGTTCGAAAACCGAGTGAAATCCACACTGGCAAGGAAATACCCGCGATTTTAATCCTCTACTACCTACAATACTAAAATTTGGAAACACACGTCGGAAAAAAAGCTAATGCTTTGCGAAAAAATTTCGGCGTGCGACCCCACATGACGTCAAATACGTACCCCCTTTCCCTTTGTTCGAAAACCGAGTGAAATCCACACTGGCAAGGAAATACCCGCGATTTTAATCCTCTACTACCTACAATACTAAAATTTGGAAACACACGTCGGAAAAAAAGCTAATGCTTTGCGAAAAAATTTCGGCGTGCGACCCCACATGACGTCAAATACGTACCCCCTTTCCCTTTGTTCGAAAACCGAGTGAAATCCACACTGGCAAGGAAATACCCGCGATTTTAATCCTCTACTACCTACAATACTAAAATTTGGAAACACACGTCGGAAAAAAAGCTAATGCTTTGCGAAAAAATTTCGGCGTGCGACCCCACATGACGTCAAATACGTACCCCCTTTCCCTTTGTTCGAAAACCGAGTGAAATCCACACTGGCAAGGAAATACCCGCGATTTTAATCCTCTACTACCTACAATACTAAAATTTGGAAACACACGTCGGAAAAAAAGCTAATGCTTTGCGAAAAAATTTCGGCGTGCGACCCCACATGACGTCAAATACGTACCCCCTTTCCCTTTGTTCGAAAACCGAGTGAAATCCACACTGGCAAGGAAATACCCGCGATTTTAATCCTCTACTACCTACAATACTAAAATTTGGAAACACACGTCGGAAAAAAAGCTAATGCTTTGCGAAAAAATTTCGGCGTGCGACCCCACATGACGTCAAATACGTACCCCCTTTCCCTTTGTTCGAAAACCGAGTGAAATCCACACTGGCAAGGAAATACCCGCGATTTTAATCCTCTACTACCTACAATACTAAAATTTGGAAACACACGTCGGAAAAAAAGCTAATGCTTTGCGAAAAAATTTCGGCGTGCGACCCCACATGACGTCAAATACGTACCCCCTTTCCCTTTGTTCGAAAACCGAGTGAAATCCACACTGGCAAGGAAATACCCGCGATTTTAATCCTCTACTACCTACAATACTAAAATTTGGAAACACACGTCGGAAAAAAAGCTAATGCTTTGCGAAAAAATTTCGGCGTGCGACCCCACATGACGTCAAATACGTACCCCCTTTCCCTTTGTTCGAAAACCGAGTGAAATCCACACTGGCAAGGAAATACCCGCGATTTTAATCCTCTACTACCTACAATACTAAAATTTGGAAACACACGTCGGAAAAAAAGCTAATGCTTTGCGAAAAAATTTCGGCGTGCGACCCCACATGACGTCAAATACGTACCCCCTTTCCCTTTGTTCGAAAACCGAGTGAAATCCACACTGGCAAGGAAATACCCGCGATTTTAATCCTCTACTACCTACAATACTAAAATTTGGAAACACACGTCGGAAAAAAAGCTAATGCTTCGCGAAAAAATTTCGGCGTGCGACCCCACATGACGTCAAATACGTACCCCCTTTCCCTTTGTTCGAAAACCGAGTGAAATCCACACTGGCAAGGAAATACCCGCGATTTTAATCCTCTACTACCTACAATACTAAAATTTGGAAACACACGTCGGAAAAAAAGCTAATGCTTTGCGAAAAAATTTCGGCGTGCGACCCCACATGACGTCAAATACGTACCCCCTTTCCCTTTGTTCGAAAACCGAGTGAAATCCACACTGGCAAGGAAATACCCGCGATTTTAATCCTCTACTACCTACAATACTAAAATTTGGAAACACACGTCGGAAAAAAAGCTAATGCTTTGCGAAAAAATTTCGGCGTGCGACCCCACATGACGTCAAATACGTACCCCCTTTCCCTTTGTTCGAAAACCGAGTGAAATCCACACTGGCAAGGAAATACCCGCGATTTTAATCCTCTACTACCTACAATACTAAAATTTGGAAACACACGTCGGAAAAAAAGCTAATGCTTTGCGAAAAAATTTCGGCGTGCGACCCCACATGACGTCAAATACGTACCCCCTTTCCCTTTGTTCGAAAACCGAGTGAAATCCACACTGGCAAGGAAATACCCGCGATTTTAATCCTCTACTACCTACAATACTAAAATTTGGAAACACACGTCGGAAAAAAAGCTAATGCTTTGCGAAAAAATTTCGGCGTGCGACCCCACATGACGTCAAATACGTACCCCCTTTCCCTTTGTTCGAAAACCGAGTGAAATCCACACTGGCAAGGAAATACCCGCGATTTTAATCCTCTACTACCTACAATACTAAAATTTGGAAACACACGTCGGAAAAAAAGCTAATGCTTTGCGAAAAAATTTCGGCGTGCGACCCCACATGACGTCAAATACGTACCCCCTTTCCCTTTGTTCGAAAACCGAGTGAAATCCACACTGGCAAGGAAATACCCGCGATTTTAATCCTCTACTACCTACAATACTAAAATTTGGAAACACACGTCGGAAAAAAAGCTAATGCTTTGCGAAAAAATTTCGGCGTGCGACCCCACATGACGTCAAATACGTACCCCCTTTCCCTTTGTTCGAAAACCGAGTGAAATCCACACTGGCAAGGAAATACCCGCGATTTTAATCCTCTACTACCTACAATACTAAAATTTGGAAACACACGTCGGAAAAAAAGCTAATGCTTTGCGAAAAAATTTCGGCGTGCGACCCCACATGACGTCAAATACGTACCCCCTTTCCCTTTGTTCGAAAACCGAGTGAAATCCACACTGGCAAGGAAATACCCGCGATTTTAATCCTCTACTACCTACAATACTAAAATTTGGAAACACACGTCGGAAAAAAAGCTAATGCTTTGCGAAAAAATTTCGGCGTGCGACCCCACATGACGTCAAATACGTACCCCCTTTCCCTTTGTTCGAAAACCGAGTGAAATCCACACTGGCAAGGAAATACCCGCGATTTTAATCCTCTACTACCTACAATACTAAAATTTGGAAACACACGTCGGAAAAAAAGCTAATGCTTTGCGAAAAAATTTCGGCGTGCGACCCCACATGACGTCAAATACGTACCCCCTTTCCCTTTGTTCGAAAACCGAGTGAAATCCACACTGGCAAGGAAATACCCGCGATTTTAATCCTCTACTACCTACAATACTAAAATTTGGAAACACACGTCGGAAAAAAAGCTAATGCTTTGCGAAAAAATTTCGGCGTGCGACCCCACATGACGTCAAATACGTACCCCCTTTCCCTTTGTTCGAAAACCGAGTGAAATCCACACTGGCAAGGAAATACCCGCGATTTTAATCCTCTACTACCTACAATACTAAAATTTGGAAACACACGTCGGAAAAAAAGCTAATGCTTTGCGAAAAAATTTCGGCGTGCGACCCCACATGACGTCAAATACGTACCCCCTTTCCCTTTGTTCGAAAACCGAGTGAAATCCACACTGGCAAGGAAATACCCGCGATTTTAATCCTCTACTACCTACAATACTAAAATTTGGAAACACACGTCGGAAAAAAAGCTAATGCTTTGCGAAAAAATTTCGGCGTGCGACCCCACATGACGTCAAATACGTACCCCCTTTCCCTTTGTTCGAAAACCGAGTGAAATCCACACTGGCAAGGAAATACCCGCGATTTTAATCCTCTACTACCTACAATACTAAAATTTGGAAACACACGTCGGAAAAAAAGCTAATGCTTTGCGAAAAAATTTCGGCGTGCGACCCCACATGACGTCAAATACGTACCCCCTTTCCTTTGTTCGAAAACCGAGTGAAATCCACACTGGCAAGGAAATACCCGCGATTTTAATCCTCTACTACCTACAATACTAAAATTTGGAAACACACGTCGGAAAAAAAGCTAATGCTTTGCGAAAAAATTTCGGCGTGCGACCCCACATGACGTCAAATACGTACCCCCTTTCCCTTTGTTCGAAAACCGAGTGAAATCCACACTGGCAAGGAAATACCCGCGATTTTAATCCTCTACTACCTACAATACTAAAATTTGGAAACACACGTCGGAAAAAAAGCTAATGCTTTGCGAAAAAATTTCGGCGTGCGACCCCACATGACGTCAAATACGTACCCCCTTTCCCTTTGTTCGAAAACCGAGTGAAATCCACACTGGCAAGGAAATACCCGCGATTTTAATCCTCTACTACCTACAATACTAAAATTTGGAAACACACGTCGGAAAAAAAGCTAATGCTTTGCGAAAAAATTTCGGCGTGCGACCCCACATGACGTCAAATACGTACCCCCTTTCCCTTTGTTCGAAAACCGAGTGAAATCCACACTGGCAAGGAAATACCCGCGATTTTAATCCTCTACTACCTACAATACTAAAATTTGGAAACACACGTCGGAAAAAAAGCTAATGCTTCGCGAAAAAATTTCGGCGTGCGACCCCACATGACGTCAAATACGTACCCCCTTTCCCTTTGTTCGAAAACCGAGTGAAATCCACACTGGCAAGGAAATACCCGCGATTTTAATCCTCTACTACCTACAATACTAAAATTTGGAAACACACGTCGGAAAAAAAGCTAATGCTTTGCGAAAAAATTTCGGCGTGCGACCCCACATGACGTCAAATACGTACCCCCTTTCCCTTTGTTCGAAAACCGAGTGAAATCCACACTGGCAAGGAAATACCCGCGATTTTAATCCTCTACTACCTACAATACTAAAATTTGGAAACACACGTCGGAAAAAAAGCTAATGCTTTGCGAAAAAATTTCGGCGTGCGACCCCACATGACGTCAAATACGTACCCCCTTTCCCTTTGTTCGAAAACCGAGTGAAATCCACACTGGCAAGGAAATACCCGCGATTTTAATCCTCTACTACCTACAATACTAAAATTTGGAAACACACGTCGGAAAAAAAGCTAATGCTTTGCGAAAAAATTTCGGCGTGCGACCGCACATGACGTCAAATACGTACCCCCTTTCCCTTTGTTCGAAAACCGAGTGAAATCCACACTGGCAAGGAAATACCCGCGATTTTAATCCTCTACTACCTACAATACTAAAATTTGGAAACACACGTCGGAAAAAAAGCTAATGCTTTGCGAAAAAATTTCGGCGTGCGACCCCACATGACGTCAAATACGTACCCCCTTTCTCTTTGTTCGAAAACCGAGTGAAATCCACACTGGAACGCGCACGACACCGGCAAGGTAATACTCTGTCACTTTTTTAGCGTCAACTACGTATTCTAGAAAAATTTGGAAACACACGTCGGAAAGAAAACTAATACTTGTTAAAACATTTCGGCAGCCTGTCCCACGTGACGTTAAGTTCGTTCCCCTTTCCCTTATTTCGACAATAGAGAAATTTACCCTAAGAACGCACGCGTCATCGGCAAGCAAATACTCGCGTTTTATCGGCCAACTACTCTATTAAAATGATGGTAAAAACGTCGGAAAAGAAACTAATGCTTTTCTGAAACATTTCGGCGTGCGACCCCACATGACGTCAAATACGTCTATCCTTTGCCTTTAGAAAACCGAGAAAAATCTACACTAGGATGGCGTGGATACCGGCAAGGAGATAACCGCGTTTTTAATCGTGTACTACGTACTCTACTAAAATTTGGGAACACACGTCGGAGGAAAAAACGAATACTTTATTAAAACGTTTCGGCGGCCAGTCCCATGTGACGTCAAATATACGTTCCCCTTTCCCTTAGTTCGAATACCGAGAGACAATTACCCTAGCAACGCACGCGTGACCGCCAAGGGAATTCCCGCGTTTTATCGGCCAACTACTCTATTAAAATGAGGGAAAAAACAACGGAAAAGAAAGTAATACTTTGCTGAAACATTTCGGCGGGCGTCCCCTCGTGACGTCAAATGCGTCCCCAGCAAACACACACAGGTTCTCTGAACGTCTATTAACGTTTCAGCAGACGTCTTCTGAACTTAGACGTTCAGAGAACCTATGTGTGTTTGCTGGGTCTGGCCTTTCCCTTGTTCGAAACTCGGAGCAATCCACCCTAGCAATGCGCTTCGCCGGCAAGGAAATAATCTATTTTGTGAAGCATGCTTGAGATTCAAAGGAAGGCTGCTGCAAAATAGCTATTGCTTAGAAAAAAAGAATTGCGACAGTCTGCCCCTCAGGATGGTCAATTTTTCGTCCATTTTAAATCACAAACTCTAAGGTTTATATTTTTCAAACTAGTCTTTAAGAGATATAAAAATCGAGTGAAAAAAAAAAAAAGTTGATTGGCCATCAAAATATTTTTCTTTGAATGCTTCTCACTCGCCGTATTTTGACAAAAATTGAAATAATAGTTTTTTTCAACAATAATGAACTTAAGGACATCTATAAAAGGATATTATAGTACGACCTTTTCTTGTAAAACGGTCGGTGTGTACAACCTTCTTCAGCTGTAAAAAGTTTCTACTACCACACAAACGGATGGTTTTGATACTCCTAATTTATTTTCTATTATGTTTAATTTGGCCGAGAAATGCAGCAGTTCTGTAGCTTTTTAATGATGTTTCTGTTGCAAAAACCCTAAGCGTTTTGCTCGATCTCTTATGCGTGAATCCTTTCCTATTCTTTACCCCTCTCCAGGCATCCTTACTGGTTGAAACTTTCTTATGTTTACGTGTGTGTACGTGTTTCGCGCCATCAAGCTTTGTTCTGACTCCCCAACTCTCAACAACAAGATCTATTATCTCTAACCCTTAGTTAACTAACGCTCGCGGTTTCAGCCCTCTGTTACTGATGTAAGATTTTTCGAATTTTAACTAGTTGAATCTTACCCAACTTTTGACAATTCTTTTAATTAATAATTTAAATGTACTGCCTTTCCTTACGCTAGCGAACTTCTGAGCTTTTCGAATATTTGGGCTACAGAGTCGTTAAACGGTCTTACAGTCTGAAGGGGCATAAAGAGAAACTCACTGCTGGAATTCTAATAATCGACTGGCCCGACACGTGGCCGAGCTTGTGCGCTCTCCAATGGGAGACGGAGGGTGCCTGGTTCAAAACCAGGTCGCGTCCGCCTACCTAACCGTTCGTAGTTTTCCTTGGTTTTCTCCGAAACTTCGCGTCAATACGGGTTGGGACCCCTTAGAAAGTCCCCCATGGACGGCGATGTCCCAGCGGCCTAGATCCCCCGCGCGCTCATTGGCCGTAACACCCCATTTCATTTCATTTCTAAAAATCGATTTCATTTTTCTGAAATTAAGATTTTTTACGTAATCCTCAATCTTTGTTCCATCTGGATTTCTTGGAAGTTTTTTCCATTATCTAGCATCTTTAACGTCTTGTGAGCGACGATTCTTCCATTTTTTAAATTTATTCTGCTTGGTATAAGGGTATGTCTACTTAAGATTAAGTTACTTCAGTTTTACTCTGTGTACTGTATTTGTTTATATATAGATATAGAGTATTGTTCCGCTTTTTTTTTTTTTTTTTGGTAAAAAGTATTCTTTATCGTTGTTCTTTTATTATTCTATATCTGTATTTTTTATTTTTATTTCTTTATTTTTGTTCATTTTATCGTTTCGTTTTATGTGTTTCTTTTTATACTTACTATTTTTTTTTTCTTTTGGCAATTTTTTCCTCCGCTCCCACTTTTCATTATACCCTGTGGTTTTTCTTACTTTTTCTGTTTTCGGATGGCAACGGCTTTTCCTTCGCAATTTGTTGACTCCTCCCATTTGTGTACCTCGGGGATAGGAACTTTTTACAGCAGAAGAAGGGTGGACGGTTTGTGCCACACGAAATGTTACTACGTACCGTACTAAGTACATTTCGGAAAACGCTCAAGTTCTTCCCTTCTTCAAGAAGAGAATACCTACCCACTCACAGAGCTAAAAAAGCAAACTTTTTTTTTTTTTTTTTTTTAAATGTAGGCGTGCCGGAAAGTTGTATCCGCGAAGTTCCATAAGAAAATAAAGATCCGAATCCGTATCTATGAGAAAAATGATCCTAATTCATTTTTGGATCCGGCTCTTTTAATGCGAATCTTGGAAGGAATTTGAATGATTTTTTCGATTCAATGAAATAAGTAAAGAAAGCTAAGTCTCGCTATTAATTAATCTTCTTTGTAACTGAATGGGATATTGATAAGAACTCCTCCTTCAAATTATTTGAATTATTAAGTTTAAAAAATAAACCAAAGGTGTTTCAAATGTCTATTAGATAATTAGAGCTACAGCCTGTGCAGCAAATAATAATAATGTCCTCACCCAATAGTGAGAGAGGCTTTCGTTTTCACGTTTTTTTTAGTTCAGCACGCTTAAGAGATACTACTATCAATAAATTGTTATGTATGGGAGGGGTTGGAAACAATAAAGAACCCATTATTGGCCCAGTTCATTGGATTTTCAGAAGTTGCATAAAATTATTAAATAAACATTTTAACTAATTTTACATTTTAATGAAAATAGTAAAAGTTAAGTATAATTTCCCCCGAGATCTATATGCGTTTTCCTTAAAAATTAAGCTAGCTTTACTCGGCACACATTTCGATAAAATAAGACAGAATGTGGGCAGATCAATAATTTACTTCCAATGGTTAAAACTGAAACCCCACACCATTATTCTGTTACGGAGATAACAATTACGATAAAAATAAAATAAAGCGTATAAAAGAAATTGCATAACTTGTGAGTATCAATCTTTATAATTGAAAAAAATATATAATACCTTAATATACATTTCAGCCGCATTTTAACCGATTCATTCGAAAGAAAATAATTTTAAAATGTTAATTTACGCCTATTTTTAAATTGTTTTATGACTAGGCATTAAAAATTTTCACGTTGAATAAAAAAATGAATCCAAGAATTTAAATTCTACTATCCGCGAATCGACACATTTTTAACCATCCGGCACACCTCGAGTCGATAGACTCCTCTTGAAGAAGGGAAGATCTTTGCTTTCGTGCCTAACGGTATCGCGATCAGCATGCAAAGTACATACTTGGATGGCCAACCAACAAGCATCGCACCCCTTCGCACGGACTGACACAGGAAGGACGCATTCACAAAGTGAATGAATCACCGTCGACGTGCTGGGACGTGCCCCATCTCGTTGAGTACTGGGATATCACGTGACCGCACCTGTCCTGCAGTCAAAGGAACAGTGAATCCATGGCGGTC
>JAWZYV010000789.1:0-19828 GCA_038373885.1 Cheiracanthium punctorium | reverse complement strand
CATCTTCAGTGCCATTCTGTGTTACCGTCGTCTGAGCAGATGCCTAGACTTTAAATCGGTGAGCTTATCATCCTAGTGTTCTTCAGACACTTATTAGTATCTGGTTACGGCCCTGATATCAGTTTATATTGATTATTGGAAATAATTGTTTCATATACTGTGTAATATATTCTGTTTTATTACTTTTAATAGTTACTTTAAACTAGAAAAACTTCAGTGAGCTTTTCAATACATAATGATATATCCAATTTAGTTTTATTTCTTAAAATAAAAATAATTTTTAAAAGATACTTTTAAACTAAAAGACACTTTAAGTCACTTGACATATTTCTAAATTTCTTATAAGAAATGCAAAAAATTTAGAGATTTACATTAAAGTGGCTTAATTTACATTCATGTGTTTCATATGTAAATTACATTTATAATTTAACATTTTTATGCCTTTATTTTTCATCAGCCTAAGCAAAATTGAAGATCTGGTTATAAAATTTACATTTCAATACATTTTATCTTTGTCATTTTTATTTGATCATTATAAAATAAACTAATGTTCATTAACTAAAATTGTGTTTCATTAAAATGGGCGTTGAAATGTACTCATTGAAGATAATAGATAATCTATTTTAATGTATAATTTATATGGATAAACACTAAAATAAAAACTATATTTTGAACGAACAGATGGCGACAGCATCGTCATTCAAGCTCTTTGCTTTTTCTGCTCTCTGATCTCTACGAGCATGCGCAGACGTACCCATTGGCCCAAATGGTTGGGATCGGCGAAAATGCAGGAATGCAGGCGCTAGTGGCTAGTCACAGTCAGTTGAGGTTTAGTGTTTACCGTGTTTACATTACGTAACGTTGAAAAAGGTGGGATCGAGATACACAAGAGTTGGAAATCAAGTATCAACTGTAAAAGGTGAGTAAAAATTGTAGGAAAAAGCGTAGATTTCCTCCTCCCATTAATTAAATATGGTTTTCCCGCTACCATATGTTTTCTTCGGAAAAGATCCTAGTTATTATGTTTGCAATATTTTCACGTTCATACCAGTATGTTTATAATACTTAATTGAAAGTAAGTTGTGTTCCAGTTATGCTATTCGCCTGGTTTTGATAATGAATCGGTTATTTTTCTGTCAACAATCGTATTTTTCGCTAACATTAATAATGGTTAATGTTCAATGTCGAATTTGTAATAGTATATTTTTTCACATCTTGAAGTAAAAATAATAAAAGTGAATCTAAACTTTTTGAGAAAAATAGATTGATCTTTCGTGAATTGTGTGGAGCGGTCTTTGGATTAATCCGTAGAGTTCGGAAGAGCCTTAAAGATAGCCCAGATAGTACTACTTAATTCAGTTTTTCATGAGTATCTACTATAATAACCGTCTTAATGAGTGTGTTCTGTTCTAGAATCAATTTTTGATTCTGTAAATAATGATATACAGTTTCCTCTGATTTAAACTATAATCCAATTTTTGAAAATTGCGTAAATTGATGTATTGGTGTGTTTTAATGTATATTTTTCTAAAGGTTTTGTTTTAGCATCTAATTCTTTAAATTCACTTTGATTCCATATGATGCTATGAATAAATATTTCCTTATCCATAACAAGGTCTGTTGGCATAATTTTTGCCACTATGCATAATGCAGAGCAGTGCCGTTTTCTTAGTGTGTGCAAGTCATATGTCAGTGCCCATTGAAAAAAAAAAAAAAAAAAAAGTCTTCTATAATTTAATCAAATGAATTGTCAAAATTGTAGTGTTTTTTACCATGTGAGACGGAAATTGACACATACCAATGCCAATGTAGTACTAAAACTTGTCACAACAACAGTCAAGATGAGCAAGGCATTGCAATGGCTTGTACTTCATTCCCAGGCGCTTTCAGTTTACGCTCAGTGATGTCAGATGCTTGGGGTGGTGATTCCCACCCCCAGTTTAGTGGGATTTTTAATGGAAATCCTTAAATCCAGGACCTCCTCCTCCTAATCACCTCCTGGAAATCCTTAAAAACTCCTGGATTTTGATTTAAAACATTAAGGGCCCTGGAAAACTCCTGGATTTTACTAATTTTTCTGTAGACTCCTGAAATTTTAGTATTGACTCCTGGAAATATTGTTTATTTTAGTTTTCTTTCTAGAATTTAAAGTGCAAAAAAAATTTTCGTAAGTGCAATCTGCAGAATTTTTTTTTCGACTCTTGTTTCAAGTGCAATAATTCACCGCCATGTTTATTGATGTTCCTGCCATGGACTTGGAGACAAGGATTGTAATCACTTCAGTGGGCTGAAAGCTTACTGCAAAAAGTTCCAATGATGGCGTGATTTGCTGTAGACATTCGTCCCCGCTCTGCTCATATCCAATAATTTCGTTCCTGAACTAAGCCCGTTGGTGTTTTCAAACTCTTTTATTGCTAACTGCTAGCTCTTACATAACTATGAAAGTATCTCGTGATTAGTGTATGAGCTGTATGCTCTTATCTAATCACTTTGGTACATGGGGTACATGTTTACAAAGCTCGCTGCTTGCGGCGGTGTGTTGGAAATAATCTGTACGTGTGTGCCAGTAGTAAAATTTTGAACCATCCTGAGATTTTCATCCTTTAGAAAAGGTTTTTATGTATACTTCTGGAAAAATTATATTATCTCCTGGAAAACTTTTTAAAAACTCCTGGAATTCATACTGCGAAAAAGTGTGGGAACCCTGTAGTTGGGGGATAGTTTAGGTAGATTTTTTTAGGGATAAACTTTACACCAACAAAGGAGATGCTTCGTGCTTTCAATTCAGACAATATCTATAGTGACAATTTTAGAATGTCTTCACTGAGGTAGCAGTTTATAATAATATTTTTTCATTCATTTTTTGTGCTCCTTGTTTTATTATCTTCGTATATCCTTGTTACTACTGTTGTGTACATATTACAAAATATTGTATCGGATCCAGTCGTATAAGCAGTCAAATGTTATTTCTTGTTTATTTTGTTCCCCTTTGTTCTTTCCATTTATTATGCTACATTTATTTCTAAAAATTCTTAATAAAATTCTCTTTAAGTATTATATAAATTGCTGTATTTTATTTAAAATAACTACCTTCGCCTTGGTAAAATTGCAATTAAGGATTTTATAGTATGACCAGTGTAATATGTGTCTCTATTTATGTGTATATTATATGTGTAATATTTCTTAACTCGAGCTCATTCCCATCTGAAAAACTTAAATACAAATTATAAACATAGGCATTTTCCCTTTAGCACATTACGTGCAGATGCATAATTTGAGAAGCTGAGTGGTGCAGTGGTTTGGTACACAGAAACCTCTTCATTTTATACAATGATTCTGGGTATGTTTTCTGCATAAAAAAAATAATGATATTGGACAAATAGTTTAAGGTACAGCCAACAAAATGACACTTTTTTTTTTCAAGCAATTATTTTTATACCTTAAAAACACATACAAAGATCCTTAAAGAAGCGGGTTTTTTTTTTAAATATCGTATCACAGATGAAAATAATTTATTGGAAGGTTTCGTGCTGCCATCTAGTACTATAAAAGAAGGGTAAAAGTGAAATAAATGCCAATTTCTGTAAGTTTAAAGCTATAGTTAGGGGATTGAGAAGCAAATTAATTTGGGTGGTTTAGCAGCTAAACAACTGTGACACAAAGAGTTTTAACCTTATACTATTTAAACACTGTTGCAGCTGGTCAATCCTACCCTAATCTTCCTAGTCCTTTCAACTAGTGCGAAAGGTATTTTTATGAGTTTATTTGCGAAAGGAGAATTTTTTTTTTTTTCTTAACATGTGGGAGAATTACCTGTGAGCAGTTGAGGCATAAAATTGCTTTCACTGGCCTCCAGTTTTTATTGCAACACACCCTTTTTAAAAACTGTTAACAGTTTTACTGTAAAACTGTTAAGAGTTTGAGGAGTCAGTTTAATTGACTTTATCTTCAATAGAGCTGATTTTATTAAAGTATACTTTTCATATTATTATTATTTCCTAAATTTATTAAGGTGTGCATAATTTTCTGAGGGGCAACTTGCCTTTTTCCTTTTTGAATCTTGAAATTCAATTTAATCAAGTTTGCTCTCATCATTGGAGAGACGTAAAAGTAAAAATCTTACTTCTATGTTCAGCATTATTTCCCAGCATGTATGTATCTTTGAATAGTCAAGGGTTGATCCACAAATTTTTTCCATGGTCCCATTTTTGTGAAAACTGCTTGCTTTGTGATTTTTAACACCTATTTTTGTGAATTTTCATACCGATTTTTGTAAAAGTCATGTTTTTTGTAAAATAATTTAAAAACAAATACAAACATACATTTTTATTCATCCAATGTCCCGAGTTCGAAGTCAGGAGACGCTTTTGTTGCTGAGTAAGCTATTGTATGGCAGGCCTTTGTTATTTTAATTAGAGCTGGTTTCTGAATTGCTCTTAGTTTATTGATTGCTTTTTTTGGTCAATTTTTGTGCCCATACTGAAGGACAAGCATAAATAAACTGTTTTTCAGTTGCTGAGGGATGCCAGCAACTTAATTGCAATTTTAAAAAATTGTGCAATTTATCATCTTTAGAAAATACCTTTATAAATAAATAGTTTCTGATTGAATGTATCAAGTGTATAATTATTTAGAGCAAAAAATTATTACTATAATCAGTTTTCTAGCTACTTAACTTTCAGAAAAATAAATTAAATTCTGCTTATAAAGAGTCTTAAAAGAATGAAAAAGAAAAAAAGTTAAATAAAATCATATATTATTATGTAAGTATACACAATCTTGTGTTCTTTTATAAAATTACAACTTTTGAATGTATTTTTAAAAAATCCAATGACACTTAGGACTTGAAAAAATTTAGAATGTCTGTTAACATCCTATATTATGCACTTTTACAAAAGACCAACCTATAAGAGTTATGAAGGTTTCAGGAGAAAAGAAAAGTCTTAAAATGCAATATTTCTTTACATAATCAGCACTTGGCCCATTATGCAAGACAATTTTAAATGAAATTTGTCTGAAATTTACTGGTTTACTGTTAATAAAAGCAGTTTTTAAAGAAGCAATATTATTATTTTGAATATTTAACATTATTGATTTGATTGAAAGTTGTGTCTGTGCATGCTACACCTCAGCAAGTGAAGAACAGGCAAATGGGTACCTTTTGCCTGGTTGGATAATGCCTTCCTCTACCACACAGAATTCACAGGATCAAAACCGGCTTCCGCCTCACACTTCCCTTCATGGATGACCCAGACAACGAATATTCGTTTTTCTTCTTGCCTTCAGCTGCAGATGGTACCAGTACTGACCCCATCTATCTCTTGCTCTCTCAAAGTCCACAATATGTGGCAGCAATCTCTCAAAGTCCACGATGCAATTGAAATTCTATAAACCTTAGAATATCCTTCATCAGTCTTCAACTGGCTGTCTAGGGAGAAGGGGGGGGGGAGGGTAGTACAACAGCACACGATCACCTCCAACCTGCCTTGCCTCTGCAATTGAAGGCCAGGCAAATGATTACCTTTTTGCCTGGTCGCATAATGCCTTTATCTACCATGTGGAATTCATAGAATCAAAACCAGCTTCCGCCACTTGCTTCCTTCAAAAATCAAAAACTGCTTTTTGTTTGTGTAAAGTGTATGTCAAATGCTGTACCACTGATATTTATTACTTGTCTTATAGAACTCCTTAACATGGCTTCTCGATCAACAGTGGCAATAGTCATCGTTGGAGATGAAATTTTGAAAGGTCAGACCCTGGACACTAACTCTCACTTTCTCTGTCAAGAACTGTATAAATGTGGAATTAAAGTTGCTCGAGTATCTGTTATACCTGATGATGTTGATATTATAGCAGAAGAAATTCGTTCAAATTCTGAAAAATACTCCTTTGTTTTCACGTCAGGTGGTATTGGTCCCACTCATGATGATGTGACATACGATGGAATTGCTAAAGCCCTTGGTGAAAAAATTGTTTTAAATAAAGAGCTCCAAAAAATTTTAGTAAATTTATGCCTCAATATGGGTTTAGACGAGACTGCAGCTTTTAAAATGTCTCATGTACCAGAATCTTCAGAAATACACTATATTTATACATCTCGAAAAACGATGTCATTTCCTGTTATATCAGTGAAAAATGTGTTTGCCTTTTCTGGCATACCTTCTTATCTTGAATATGCATTCACTCAGCTGAAAACTTTATTTTGTAGCAATTCTGCCAGCTATTTTTCTCGCACTTTATACATTGATAGTCTTGAATTTAACATAATGAACATTTTGAACATGGCTGTCAAAGAGTTTGACGGCATAGTTAAGTTTGGTTCATATCCTGATGTAGAAAATGACTACTATCAAGTGAAGCTCACGCTGGAAGGAGATTCTGAAGAATCAGTGTCGAATGCTGAAGCATATTTGAGAAGTCACCTCCCTCATAACACAGTTGTGGCACAGTTCTCACCTAATTCGTTTGAAGCAGTCTCATTGTTGGGTTGCATTTTTGATAAGAAGGCAAAGACGTATGACAGTAATTTTGCGAGTGCTGTTGAAACAAGCCTTAAAATCTTGGAAGAGTGCTATAGCAAATATCAGTTTAAGAATGTTTGTGTTAGTTTTAATGGTGGGAAGGATTGTACAGCACTGCTGCATCTGGCACACCTTTATCTTAAAAAATCTTGTCCAAATAGCCACAAAAAGTTGAAAGTTCTGTATGTTCGCTCTAAACAACCCTTCACTGAAATTGAAGACTTCATAGAATTGTGCGTTAAAAGGTAATTATTTTCTTTTGTGACTTCACGGGAGTTGATCCAAAATAACTTAAAAATTATAGCCTTTTCACAGAAATAAATTGAGTTAAGAAAATTATAATTTACTGAAACAAACATTATATAAATGTGAATCAGTTACAAAGGACTATTTTGTGGTATACTTACTAGTTATTTATACTGTGTGTACAGAAACTTGCGATAATGAAATTTTTAAGCCAACAGTCTCGTCTTGTTGAAGTATTCTGTATTTGTATAATTATATTATAGCTTATACCAAAATACCATCTTTCTAATCCAATGTTACATGGCTGACAACATTTTGAAATTTTATTATAAATTGCTTCAAAATCTTGGAATAGCCAGAAAAGATTGTTTCAGAAGTTGTGAAGGATGTTGAAGATTTTGAGATTTTAACTTTAAATATCAGCAATATTTGTCGAATGTAATAGATTAATTTTTTTTTTTTGAAGAAATTGGAAAATGAAAAAGTAAAGAACAATTTTTACTGCAGAAATCTGTCGTAGTATGATGTTCTGATTTAAACACTTGTATTATTTGACATACATGTGGAAAATATACTTAACTGTATATTTAATGACTGAAATTGCAAAACAATTTTACTTGTGGCAATTTTTAGGATTTCTTCTGACTAGTAAGCAATCCAGGGGAAGACCTAAGGCACTTCAACACACCCCTCTGCAAAAAATATAAGTTCTTAAGAGTTATTGATTTTGTATCTTTTGTTTAAATCAAATAAGTTCTTCTAAATATGAGTGAAATGTTTAAACATAAATAGATATTTTATTTAAAAAAGTACACTAATGAAATTCGAGCCAATACAAAGAGATTGTCAGAAAATGCCAGTTAAGTGCAATTTCACTGTATTTCTAAATGGGTATTTTGACTAGAATATCTTTAAAAAATATTTGTATTCTATTCTAAAATCACTTAAATAGGCATGTACATAGTACATATTTTACTGATGATAAAATACTATTATCAAAATTCATGTAATTATTGCAGCATTTTAGAATTATGTTTAGATTAGCATCTTTCATTTTAAAAATTGAGTTTTTTTTTTTTTTTTTTTTTTAAATCTGGATCAACTCCTGTTTGGTTTAATTTTGGTAAGGTATTAAATCTATTTCATGTTGATTTGAAAATTAAGTTACACAATGATTTAATTTGTTTGAGTCTTTTAAAGTCATTTTCGCTGGCCCTTCATTATTCAATTATTCATTGTAGTCTTTCTTCAGCATTCTGATTTCATATATTTAATTTAATAGTTTTAATTTATTTTGTGCAGTATAGAAGTTTTATGTGATGCATCCTAATCAGTTAATTAAAGGGAAACTTATAAAAATTCCTACTGGATAACATTACAATCGGTTGATTACTCACCAAATTATGGAAGACATTGTCAAACTGTCTTCATTTTTGGAAACATATTTTTGTTGTCACATTTTGTAATATATTGCCGAAAGTTGACACCTTTTTGTACAGTTTTAAGAGAGGCACATAATCGATGCTGTATTATTAGCTAATTATGTAGTAGAATACTTACTTTCATAATGCTGCTTGTATAGCTCAGCTCTCTGATTGCAGGCACATATGACTCATCTAAATTTACACTGATGGTTGATTATTGCACCCTTGCAATGATAGTGTCCTGTTAGAAGAAATTGGTTTTTGCAGAAAACTGTTCCCAACTACATCTACTATTTTCCCCAACTAATAGAATTTTTATTCTATTATATGTTGCATCATCTTTTGAAAGTTTGTCTCATTAAGATAATTTGTGCAATAGATTTTTTTCTTGATGCCTTAACCCTGTAAGGCCGGATTTTTTTTTTTTTTTTTTTGTGTCTGAAATAAATATATGTGATGATGTTAGTGATTAGTAATTGGAGAAAAATAATATTAGAAACCCTAATATTTTACTAGAAAATCAGTTATTTCTTTCAGTTCTATATGTGGTACACTGAGCCTTAACTATACTGTTTTGGAATTTATTTTGAAATTTTGGTATTCAAAGTATTTCTTAGTATGATAGGATTCAAAGGACTATATTCCGTATACGGTGCCTTGTTTACATGTCAACGGTTTGTTTACAAATCATTGGCGAACAATCTGACGCGAGAGTGAGCGATGCACCGCCAACTGCCGGTGGTAGTTGTGACTGGCAACCATAAAGAATACGTGTATCGTCAGGTTTGGGAATTTGAAATTGTTTGCGTTATTGATGAAGGGAATGAAATGTTGTTATGTTAATATAAGAAAAGAATTTGTGGGTGTTTGTTAGAAATATAGTACGTTATAAGCCGGTGGGTGTTGGGGACATTTCTGAGCGGTTTATTTACCAAAAAAATAAGAGGTACAGTGTTCTTTTTTAACGAATCTTTCGATGGTTAAGGTTTTTAATGTGAATTTTAAATTGATATTTGAAGTGTTTATGTTTTCGTAAGTGCAATTTACGTGCTATTCTAATCATACTGACTTTATAAGAGGTGTACAACTAGGTTGTTTAATCCACCGATGTTTTTTTGAGTTGAAAACGGCCAGTGTTTGCCCAGTTTACAATTAGCTGTACAACTAGGTTGCTTAGTTTCACTGTTGTTGTTTTTTTTTTTAGTTAAAAACGGTCCACTGGTTGCGTAGTTTACATAGCTGTTACAACTAGGTTGCTGAATCCACACTGAGGTTTTTTAGTAAAAAACGGTCCACTGGTTGCATAGTTTCTACATAGCTGTACAACTAGGTTGCTGAATCCACTGAGGTTTTTTTAAGTAAAAAACGTCCACTGGTTGCATAGTTTACATAGCTGTACAACTAGGTGTTGCTGAATCCACTGAGGTTTTTTTAGTTAAAACACGGTCCACTGGTTGCATAGTTTACATAGCTGCACAGCTAGGTTGCTGAATCCACTGAGGTTTTTTAGTTAAAAACGGGCCACTGGTTGCGTAGTTTAGATAGCTGTACAGCTAGGTTGCTGAATCCACTGAGTTTTTTTTTAGTTAAAAACGGACCACTGATTGCCTAGGTTTAGATAGCTGTACACTAGGTTGCTGAATCCACTGAGGTTTTTATTAGTTAAAAACGGTCCACTGGTTGCTCATTTTTAGTGGAATATAGGTGCAATTTTAATGTGCTGATAGTGGAAAATGGTTGGCGACAGTCGCTGGAGCTTGGCGGCCACAAGCTCCAGCGACTGTCGCCATGTTTACATGGGGTGGGCACCGGCTTGTATGATTTTACCTTATCAATTTTTTAGTAAAAACACTCTATTTTGAACATGCTTTTATAAATTAAATCATGTGTATGAGCTCATAATGCTGAACTGTGTTCTCTTCCCAGTATTACAGACTGTATAAAGGCACTCATTGTAACAATAACTACTACATTAAAATAGGAATTAAGTAACATTTTTTTTTGAGGGGAAAAATGGTTTTCTTTTTTCTTATCATTAACTGATATATGTTTCTCTGTTCTGTTTGCTTTTATTATCAACTAAATTTTCATTTTTAAGGTACAATTTAGATCTCATGACTTACGACCCTCCTATTAAAGATGCACTGGCACAACTTCAAAAGGATCATCCTGAAATTCATGCCATATTATTAGGATCCCGCAACACAGACCCAAGATGCTCCGATCTGAAAACTTTCCATATGACTGACAGCGACTGGCCTCAATTCATGCGTGTCAATCCTCTCATTTCTTGGACATATCAGCAAGTGTGGCAGTTTCTCAGAACATTGAATGTACCATATTGTAGCCTTTATGACAGAGGGTAACGTTAAGTATTTATTTTATTGTAGTGATTTTGATCAAACTTAATGTTTATTCCTAACTTAACCAGGGTTCTTATGCCTTGGTAAAAATTGGGAAAACTTTGGGTAGTTTTTTTTTTTTTTTTAATACTAATTACCTCAGGAAGAAAGTATTTATTTTCATAAAATCCTTAATTTTTTCTAGCTTAACCTGAAAAATCCTAGTTTTTTTTTTCTTTCTTTCAGTGATTTATATCATAATTTAAATAGAAAAATCTGATTACTTTGATTTAAATCAGTGATTTTAGTAATGATTTTAATTTAAAAAATCCAACTTGATTTTTTTTTTAAATCATGTTTTTTTTTTACACCCTGTTTTCAAAAAAAGAAAGAATATTACTCATCTTTGAAATATAACATGTTTGTTCCAGTTTACTGATGATATATTTTCTTTCCCAGTTTTAGTTAAGTTCCCGAACAGGCTACATTGGTATTTTGTATTCTGCTATTAAATGATGCCATTATACAGGGTTGCTAACGGTGTGGGAAAGCTTGGAAAAGTCAGGAAATTTCAATTTGGCAAAAAGTTAGGGAAAAGTCAGAGAAAATGATAAATTTTAGCCCAAAACCGAGAAATCACATAATGTGACCTGGAAAATTATCAGAAATCTGTGTTTGTAAATAATATCAACGTTTAATCTAATTTTGGAAAGCTGAAAACATTAAAGTAGGTATCCAAAGTTGATGTCCTAAACTTAACCTCTTACCAGATTTTCCAGAGCTGAGCTGGGGCAGGTAAAACGTTCCATTCTGGATTATCCCGAGAGTAGCTTGGGCAATAGGAAATTTTTTATTTTTCACTTAATCTTTACCGAATTATTTTGTTTTGATTTCAAGCACTTTTATATTTACTTTTCTGCACACTAAAAGGTAAAACTTTTGATAATTTTGGAAATCTTGTATGAGAATACTGTTATTATGTTTTAAAAATATATATGTATCAAAATATGCATTTAAAAAATTGACATTTTTTTACACTCCAACTCATAAAAAAATTGAACTGGCTAGGGGTTAAAAAATAGTCTGGATTTAGAGGTTTTTTTTTTTTTTTTTTTTTTTTTTTTAAGAAATTGAGTAGCAACCCTGATTATAGTTAGTGCAGAGTATGAAGTACATAAATGCTAAATATTTAAGAGTGCTGCTTATTAATTATCTTCTATGTATATATATATATATATATATATATTTTAACCAAATTTTGGCTCCAGTCTGTAACACTTCAGGCTCCAGTAACTGTCTCTTGGAAATCAGTAGCAAAACATGCTCGTGTATTTTTTGACAAAAATCTCTTTAAAAAGAACAGCAAAAATGTTTTACTAAACTATGATATTTTACTCACATTAAATTATTTTGAAAAACCAAAGAGAAACATGCCTAGAAAAAATTGTAAACCAATAATAATGCTCCTTTCTTTAAAAATTAAAAAGCTTCTAGAAGAAATACATTTTATTAAAAAACAATGTACAAATGCAGGATACCCTAATAACCTTGCCAAGAGACTGTATAAAAATAGACTTAAAAAGCTTGAATACATTGAAAACAGGCAAAAAGAAAAATAGAAATACACCAAAGCCATACCTTACTGCAAGTGAGCGGCTATTAAAATATCTGTTGAGACAGCCAAAAAAGATATAAAAATACCAATAAAACCAAATAAAAATACAGGAGAGAGTCAGAAATCTGCACAGCTCGGGACTGTGGCTTGTGTGGATTTCAGGCTATAAAAGATAAATCATTACAATTCTGATTAAAAAAAAAAAAAAAAAAAAGAATACCACTACCATGAAATACAAACACAGTCAAAATGTTATTTTGACTGTGTTTGTATTTTCACTTATATTTTCACATTAAATATAAAAGCATAGGAGAGAAAAGAAAAAGTTACATGAAGACTTGCAAAGCAAATGGTTTCAAAATTTCCTTTTTTTAATTTCGGAAACGTGTTCTATGGTGATTTATTTTTAAATAATATTTTTTCTACTTCCAGTTTCTTTTCTTCTTCTTCTTTTTTCCAAATTGTATATTATCATTAATTCTTGTTTTTTTACAGAACTTTGCTGTTCTAAAAATAAGATATTCTTCTCTTACTTTAAACTTTTATCAAATGGATTTTATTATCACTACCTAAGTTTTCATCAGAATCATATTTATCTGGATTCAAAACACTTTTCAACAATTTCATCACTAGTGTATGATTGCGAATTTCATTATTTACATCAGAGAAGGTATGCGCATCTCAGATATTTACAGATTTTAGGTCGGTGGATTTTTTGCACTTGACAGTTTTCAAAAATATATACAGTGATAAAGATGAAATAGATTAGGAAGACACTGGTGGGATATATAAAATAAATATAACCTCTAAGACTCTAACGAACTAGGCTGCTGCATAGGAGTAACGAAAAGGAACATAAAAGACAGGAAAAAAGAACACATTGCCAACATAAAATTTAATAAATTAAGTACAGCCCTCTCAAGAAAAGCTCAAAATAGACCCATAGACATCAACGTCACAGAAATAGAAAATTATCCGATTTCTGTAACCTAGATTATGCATTAAAAATGGAAGCTCTGCAAATCATAACAGCAGATGGCTCCGTAAATGATACGACACATTCCCTAATAGAAGATGGAAGGGGATTTTAGAAGAAGGTAGATCAGTTCACAACTGAAGAACTGAAAATGGTGGTGAGATGGCCATTGATAGTGATTTTAAAGGAATTTAGTGTTTTAACTTTTTAATATGATTGTATCTCCTTTTATTACTTTTATAAATTTATTTATTTAGGGAAAAAAAAAAAAAAAAAAACCACTCTGCAGGCTTATTTTATGTGCTATTTTGTGACACAGTTCAGTTTAAATTGATTTCTATAGAAGAACTATACTTCAAATAGAAACAGGTTGAAAATGAACCTATTTTAGCGTCTGACTCTCAGTAGCATTAAGCCAGCTATCGAGAATCAGAGATTTTTAGTCCTAATTTAGAACTCATTTTCTGATATCTAGAGCCTCTTGCATTAATACAACTACCAAGATTGAGACTTTCTTTTAAGCTCTGAGTTTAAAATCTCAATTTCTGATGTATAGAGTTCCGTGGAGGTTTAAAAAAAGAAAGAAAATTATGTGAATTGCAAATGGTTAAATTGGTACTACATAGCTATGTTTGATAACAGTTCTGCAATAACAGCTTATTATAATAAATTATCTGCAAAGTGTCAGTTACTGGTCATCTATCTTATCATAACAAAAAATAAATAAATAAAAAAAATTTCATCCGAAACACTTGTACAGAATGATACAAACTTTTTATGTGTGTCATTCTATGAAGTTTGAACTATTCAACTTATCTATCCTAGTTTAAACTCTCCACGAAATACAAAAGTTTTAAGGGTGTAGTTCGAAGAAACAAAATCTCCCTCAATGTCTAGGTACACAAATTGAAATAAACTAATTGTCCCAGGGACTCGAAAAAATTCAGGATAATTCTTTATAAGCTATATTACCCTCCTTAATAAATGAAACAGTGGTGCCTTTTATAAAACTTACAGAAAAGAATCTGTAATATGGAATTGCACAGCAAAAAATTTTAAGAAAGTGACATATCCTACTAAATTGTTGCTATTTAAGAATTTTTTCTGAAAATCTTGCAACTGATACAGGCTTATCGCTCATTGCAGTGTATAGTACAGCTTGTAAAGAGGCATTCTAAAAATTTTGAAGTGTATGACATAATTAGTTTATGTGTATTTATGTACCAAAATCCCATACTTTTTTTCGAACTACACCATTAACTGAATCATTACAGAAACCACATTGGTAACGGATACAGATTTTTTATTTACAGATTTACACAAAAAGCTTATTTGACCTGTACAAAATGTACTGTAGAGCAAAATGTAACCTCCTAAAGTAGTATGATTTTTTTTTTTGGAACATTCTGATTTATAATAATGATTTTTATAAAAAAGTTCATTTAACTTATGAAACCTTAATGTTTTCCTTAAGCAGTGTCTTTTGAGTTGGAGGTTAAGACCCCTTAGCTCCTATCCTTGATAAACCCCCCAGTTCAGATTAGTCTGTATTTTTCCAAAAACATTTTCATGTTGCAAACATATCCTTTTAGATCAAGGAGTTGGATATTAAGATATACATGTGGAGGCGCCCTTAGGTCCGATCAAGACTGCACTGCAATGCAACGGCCCACATTATTTAACAAAGCAGAAAAGAATGAGAGACTAAGTAGAGACGTAGTCAATGTCGCCTGCATGAAGGCAGCTCGAGAACTTTTAAACTTTTCTTATGTTAGCCATTAGAAGTTGCAGGAAGGCAGGAATTACTTTATTTGTTAACCAGCGGAACAAAGTCCCCGGTGTGATTCCGGAGCAGGGGAGGGGGTGTGGCTTTGATTTTTGTTACGTAGTCGATTTCGCCGAGAGAAATTTGTTGTAAATTAGCAATATGTTTTTACATAAGTTTATCTTTTTCATAATATTTAATTTACTAGTAATTATAAGCATGCATGCAGTCTTATGCCATAAATGCAGTATTAATAAAGACGAATATGAGTCAAATTGTTTTCATTTATTTAGTTAAAATCAAGCATGGAGAGACCTTAGTTATATAGTTAAAATCATTAAAAGCCAATTAAAATCACCGTAAAAGTTTAAAAAACACGAACCATTTTAGCGCTTTCGGCAGCTAAGTCGCTGCCATCTTCGGAACTGAGCCCGCTTGGCTCAGTTCCGAACTCAGGCTCAGGAGGCGGGGAGCGAACCGAGCGGGCTCAGTTCCGAAGATGGCAGCGACTTAGCTGCCGAAAGCGCTAAAATGGTTTGTATTTTTAAAACTTTTAAGGAGATTTTAATTGGCTTTTAATGATTTTAACTATATTATTTTCATTTGTCTCACTTTCTGCCTGCGAAATGATTAAAAATCATACTTGTCAATACTACGTAAAAACTTATGGGGAGGGGGGGGGCTTGCTATATACTACAAGTGGTCACCAAGGGGAGGGAGGGGTCGAAAAATCTTTAAAAATAGGTCACGTAGTGTGGGTACGTTCCCTTAGTACTAATGTGACATTTTAGCTGACAAAAAGTCCTTGTTTCCACTCATGCATTTTTGCCTTTTTATATGATTTATTTCAACTTGTGCTTTATTTCTTAAGCATTCTACTTTTGCTTCATTTAAGTTATATTTTCCTAATTAATGTATGTAATCTTTTTATGGAATAATGATTTTTCTTTCTTCAGCTACACATCTTTGGGATGCCAACATAACACACTTCCTAATGCACAGCTTTTGACATCTACAAAAGGCGGTCAGTCATACTACTTGCCAGCATACCTGCTAAAAGATCCCAACCAAGAACGAGAAGGCAGAGTCATCAATAAAGTTTAACGTTCAGGTAAAAGTTTGTTTTTATCAATATCTAGTGTATTGACCTAGAGAAAGTATTTCATTGATCTATTACTTTGAATATCCCAAAATGTATCTAAATGTAATCAAAATTGAATTAATATTTATAATATCTATAAAATGTGCCTTTTTCAAAAGAATATCATATTTTGAAATAATACTGTAGTTTCCTGTTATATTTTATTGCATGCAATTTTTTTTAATATTATTTTGTGCATCATTAAAATAATTTAAATACATTGAAATTAATTTTACAAAATCTCTTTGAATATATTTTCTCTTTAAATATATATACAATGGACTCTCTCTATTCTGAACACTCAAGGGACCATGGAAAAGTGTTCAGATTACGAGGGTGTTCACTTTAGAGGGAGATTGCGAAATGTGGGTACGTAGTGAAATTTTAGATTATATAGAATACTTAGCCTGATTAGACACGCTAGCTACCGAGATTGAGGTGCTGAATTTTGATTTGGCAGCTAGTGCAATGCCAAATAAATTTCAGTCGGGCCTGTATCCTACCATCTCATTTTTTAAATTTATTATTATTAAAAAAGTTTTACAAAATAGATAATTATACATAATTACATATAATACATAAATGGTTCATTACTTGAAAAAGGTAGCAATTTTAGTCTGTTTTGGCAATGTATAAACTCGTGTAGCATACATGTTGTCTAGTTGTTTAAGAAGTGGAAAGGCTTCCGGATGATGCTCAACCGCATAGTTCATCAGGTCTTGAATCCCTTGGCCATATTTCTTGAATGTATGTGTTCTTTTTGTTTCATTAGTGTCTTGAGGTTCTGTTTCTTCTTCTTCACTATCCTATTACTCTTCAACGATGTTGTTGTCACAAATCGGAAGGCTCATCGACTTCGAGATAGAGTCAGGTTCAATTTCAGTATGAAGCTCCTGAAGAATTGACCCCAAGTCATTCACAGCTTTTGATACTTGGTCCTGTATTCCTAAATGTTCATTATCACACGAGAATCCTGCTTTATAAAAACATCTCTTGATAGTGTGAGGGGTTACTTCATTCCAAACGATTGATATCCAGTGGATAGCATCCTTAACGTTGACCTTCTTTGTTAGTTCAGCTGCAGAATTTGCTTCCTACATCACCAGGGACATTTTCCTCAGAAAATGGATTCGGTAGTGAGCTTTAAAGGTCTTGATTACTCCTTGATCCAATGATTGGATAATAGGAGTACAGTTCGGTGGTAGAAACTTCAGGCTCGCATTGCTCAGTTGCATATTTTTTGTGTGATGCTGCATTATCCACAAGAAGAAGATTTTTTCTTCTTCATCTCATTGATGTCCTCCAAACACTGCGAGAAAATTGGGAATGACATCCAGGCTTTTCGCTTTGATTTATAGTGAACAGGCAATGATGCGATATTCACATTTTTGAACCATCTTGGTTTTTCACTTTTTCCGATTATCACTGGTTTGAGCTTCTCTCCTGTGGACTGGCACACAGCATGACGGTAAGTCTTTCTTTCGACATTTTCCCATCCACGCATTTCTCACTTCTTTCTGCTAAGGTTTTATTTGGAAGAGCTCCGAAAAACAGGTCGATTTCGTCTGCATTGAAAATGTCAGCTGGTGTGAAATCCTTTGTGAAGTCCAGAAATTTAGTTTTCCACTCTTCCACAGTGTCCATATTTACATCTGCAGCTTCACCCTTCATAATTTTAAATTCAATATTATGCCGACCTTTGAAGCGAGTCAACCATCCCTCCGATGCTTTGAATTCTGTGATATTTTCCTTTTCTGCAAAATCCAGAGCAATCTGTTTTAACAAAGGTCCAGTGACAGTAAGATTCTTTGCTCTCATTTGTGTAAAAAACTTCCAGACGTGATTGTTTATGCTCTCGTTGCCTGTTTTCTTTAAAAAAATTCTACACTTTGTAGACGGTTCATTTGTTTCAAAAGTGCCTCCAATTTCTTTCTCTTTCTTGCTGATTCCGTTGACTTGGCCTACAGAAATTCCAAACTCTGATGCAATTTTTCTTTGACTAACTTTTAACTTTAATTTTTTAACAACTTCGTATTTTTCCTGAAGTTTCAGTTCTTTACTTTTTTTTCGTTTTAGCAGTTATTTCTGACATATCTACGTAACAACACTGATTCTTATCCTGCAAGGACAGTGAAATGATGAAAACTTTATTTTTTTCTGAGCAGAAAGGAACAAAACTAAACAGATGATGCTACCTCACCTCTCTACAAGCCATATGACACATGACTTCAAATGCATGCCTAAACAAACACCTGCCTAAACACTTCCATTTCATTGGTCAAGATTACAGTTGCATCAAAAACCGGTAATTTCAGATTATTTCAGATCCATCGGCTGGTTTCCGGACTGTCTCATATGAAAACGCCGAATGGGGAAGGGGGGGGGCGAGCTCTGTGAATGAGGGAATACAAAAGAACTTGATCCAAAACTTGAAACGATGTACCCTCCAGTCATTTTAACACCTGTTGTCTCTTATCTGTCACGAGGGGAAGAGTTTTTATCTGAATTGCCTTGCCAGGGGAATTCTCCAAATTCCAATTGCGAACACATGTTCAGTTTACGGAGAGGTAAAGTTTGAATGAGGATCAAAAGTAGCGTTCATAATAGCGGGGTGTTCAGATTAGAGGGTGTTCAGAATACAGAGAGTTAATCTAATGTTAAGTCTATGGAGCTTCGCCAGGACTGTCGTAATGTGTTCATAATACCGGGGTGTTCACATTAGAGAGTGTTCAGATAGAGAGAGTTCACTGTATTAGTAAAATAGCTAAACTTATGAATCAAGGGATCCAATCTCTCTTCAATTAAGATATTTAAAAATTACCAAGGAATGGATAAATCATGTCTTAATTAGGGCAGTAGCAGTTAGACATCTAAAAAATTACCTTGTAGTAATAACACAGAATACAGTTGAGCAATTTGTAGCTAAATTTTAAACTAATTTGTATAAAAGGACTTTTTGTTTCCTTGATATATATTTATAAAACAAATTTGTCTGTAACATTAGTCTTTTTTAGTAGTTGATTTTTCTCTTTTGGTATTGTGAAATAGTTAACAAATTTTGAAATCTAGCAATGTTTTCTAACACATTCATATGTTTTTCCCCATATTTTTATTCACAATTATTACACTATGCAAAAGAAGTTGTTTTGCTAAATTTCATCCCTCAGTTCTCTAAACAAGTACTTTTAAGTTTCAATATTTGCAGCAAACGTTAGTTTAAAAAAGGAAATCTGTAAAATTCAAGAGATTTTAAGAGAATTTTATACTATGCCAAGAGAAAAATTAAATATGTTATACTATATAAAGTGTGTTAAAGTTTTATTAATGTTTAATTATTTTTACAGAATAATTAGACCTGTAGTTAAGTTAAATTGTAATTATAAAATTTTAGTTTATATGAGTGATTATAGCTTTTAAAAATTACTTTTAATTGCATTATTAAACTGTCACAAAAACTGAAAATACTCCACAAAATTGCTATATATTTTTTTCAAACTTTTTCCCAAGGCAGACAGCTTTGCTGATGTTGTATGTTTGTCTAGGAAAATCACTTGTGATTTTTGAATCAAATTACATCTGAATTCTATTTAATAAAATTACAATGTTATCACAATTCTACTAATTTCCCATTTTATGTGAAAGGTTAACTCAAAGTAGCTAGTACGCACCCATGGAGAGGTCTACAGAGGTGCTAAAGCCCCTTGAAGAAATATAAGTGAAAATCTCTTAAAAACAGAAAATTGTCACTGAATTAATGACTTCAGCTTGAAAATTGACTTGAAATATATTTTTCCCCAA